>JAQZBX010112511.1:0-10186 GCA_029593785.1 Cabassous unicinctus | reverse complement strand
ATAAACCAGTGAAGATAACAGAAAATGGCTCACTGTTCCTAGTATAAATTTTGAAAATAATGTTTTTGCTGTAAGCCTGAATCTTTTTTTTATAAGACAGAAGTCCATCAGGTCAGGGCAAATCCTCAGGTTAGAGGGCCGAAGAGGATGGAGTCATGCTAGGCTCTCTCACTACTGACTTCTAGGACCTAAGCCACAATCCCAGGGTTCAGTGACACAGGGTTCAGGTCATTTTTCAAGAAAGCTAATTTCCAGGAAGGGAGTATCCCCCAGTCATTGTGAGATCATCCCTTCTGCAAAGATATAACACTGTGTTGATGTAATGCCAAGGATCTGCATGTCATTTGTCTTGATGTAGTGCCAAGGATCTGCATGTCATTTGTCTTGATATAGTGGAAACAATGTTAACATTATCCAAATTCACTGGCATTGATAGAGAAAGCAGGAATTGGATATTTCTGAGATTCTAAATTTTTCAGGTGGAATGGATTCCAGTAACAAAGTATCACTAATTGGATGGCTTAACACAATTGAAAATTACTGTCTTGCACTTTTGCAGGCTATGAATCTTAAGACTTTAGGGGAGAATGCTTCCCATCCTCCTTTTACCCACTGGTGCTTTGACCAAAATCACTAGGCTTCAATTCCTAACTTAGTCATCAAAAGCACTCTCCTTGGGTCTGACTGTGTCCAATTCTTTCTTTATTACAAGGACACCAGCCATGTTGACTTAGGGCTCATGTAATCCAATTTAACCATATCCTATCTAACAACATCTTCAAAGACCCTATTTACAAGCAAAGTCATATTCACTAAACCAGTTGTTAGGATTTGAACATGTCTTTTGGGGAGATAAAATTCAATCTGTAACACTGATACAAAAATCGGCAAGCTGAGGACATTCCATGGGCTATCTGGATTTGTAGTTCTTAGGAAGGGTTATGTCCCTTAAAGATCCTCCTACAGGAAAGAGTCTTGAGGTGCAGGGTTTCCCTGAAGAGTCAGCTGTTAACAGGGAATAAAGAGGTGTAGGTGCCTGCTAGGAGTGATAAAAAATAATCTGCATTAAAGGTTGACTGGAACAATTTCAATTCTAGAAAAACTACTGAATACATACTTTGTAAATGGCCTTTTAAATGAAGAAAGATTCATGCAAGTTAAATGAGTCATTCAAGTCATTCTGAATTATGGTTCATATTGGATTGGCCCCACTTTGTCTGAATTCACTGTGTTTGATTCATTTTCCTACCATCTGCAAATTTTAGAATATCCAAAAAAATCAGCCAATAGAGGAAATAAAATATCAGAATGGTTATTAGGGAGATTAGAGGACCCTGTATTTGTGTTGGGTATTTGATAAATATGTATATTCATGTGCACAGAGGCACTTGCACTATATTCCCTAAGTCATCCTTGTTCCTTTGCTACATCCAGTTCCCTTATCAGCTTCTTCTGTGAGATCCATGTCCTAGAAATAGAAAATCCTCTATTTGGAAAAGTGGGACCCCATGAAGGGGACTGTGTTCTCCTAGGGCCCAGCCAACCTTTCCTCCCAGAGGAGCCCAGAAGCAGGTAACTTCCATGGCCCCTTTGGCCTTTACATACAAAGGTAACTCCCACATGCAAATCACCACTTCAGTCAACTGATGAAAGCACAGCACACCTGAACTTAAATTCAGGACCCTCTCAACTAGGAAGATATTGAATGAAAGTCTTGGACCACATCCACAGGGACATGAAACCTGAGTGGTTCTTTCTCTTTCTGGTGGCAGCTCCCAGATGTGAGTGTCTCAGGGATTCAGACACAAAGGTAATGGGGATGATGCATCTGATCACAGGAATCACTGTGGTTTACTTTGTCCTTAGGTGTTCTGTCCCAGGTTCAGCTGCAGGAGTCAGGCTCATTAGTGGTGAAGCCTTGGGAGACACTGTCCCTTACCTGTTCTGTCTCTGGATTCTCTATTGCAACCAGTGGTTACTGCTGGGATTGGTTCCACCAGGCCCAAGGAAAGGAACTACAATGGTTGTCAGGAATATGCAATTATGACAACATAGCCTATGCCTCATCCATCAAGAATCAAATTTCCACCTCCAGAGACATATCTAAGAACCAGTTCTCTCTGCAGCTGAGCTCCATGACTGCTGAGGACACAGCTGTGTATTACTGTGTGAGAGACACAGTAAGAGGAAGTCAGGGTGAGCCCAGACACAAAACTCCCCATGCAGGAAGCAACTAGGCAGCAGGGGGAGCTCCAGACCAAACCAGAGCAAGGATCAACCTCAGCGCAGGTGCAAGGAAGATTTGGGGAAGCATGGGATACTTGTAATGATAGAGGGTTTCCTCTACTGTCTTAAAAGTATTTATTCTCTGGTGATTCTTCTCTATATCTATTCTAAGTAATACCATGATGTATCCAAGTTTCAAGCACATAAAATATATTTATAATACTAATTGTATGTATTATATGATATTCTATACATATATAGTTTTCTTCACATTGATCTTCTGGATTATACAGGAAATAAGAACAAACTCACATTCAACTAACACTCTGATACAGTGCAGTTAATTCTATGGAATTAATTCTCTGTTCTAGCTGTGCCCAGCCAGGGATATTTAATAATAATAATAGTAACATGGAAATTGCAGGGTTGTTTAATCATCATAAGGGCAGATGTTTTATGGCAGAATAATTTTATTTGAATTGAAAATTAAAGCCCCAGTTTCCTTTCCCAGAGTGTGAACATGTATATCCTTCATTGCCCAAGCTATTCAGAGGCTTTGTTCCCCAGGAGTAGCTACCCACCACCATGTAGAACTCCATTATATCAGGAGAAAGCAGCAGAAAGGGGGCAGTCTGGCATGACGTTAGGTGAATTGCCAAGGTGCCTAGCCTTGTTCTCTCCATTTTGGATGGGCCTCCTGCACTTATTTATCCTGTAGAAGATCCAAGCACACAGCAGGATGATCCTGTTGGGGATATCTAGGATGATAGACTGGGAAAAACCAACCAGTTCTCACTTGGAACAGATGCTTCTTAAGGAGGTCAGACACTCAACTATCATCAAGAACTCTCAGATTTCTTCCCGAACTATTATCTCTAGAGGAGGGACTGCATTTTGTAGGGAAATATGAGAGGAATAAATGTGGGACATGATGGGTTTGAAACCTTGTTTCTGCACTGGAGGTCTGGTCTGTGATTCAGGGGTGGCTCAAACTAACCTTACTTACTTATTTGTTACTCAGTGGTGGACTCTGACTGAAAGCTGCACCTATGCAGTTGACTGGGGGATGCAGTGATGCTGAGCTGGACCTCAAACTGGGAGAGCCCAGAGCAACAGGATGACACTGGAACAACTGTTGGATGATACAGCAATAAACAGCAGAGGAGGGGTCTATGGTCAATGTCCAATCTTCTGCTTTCCTGGACTGAAGATATCTTTCCATTGAGTAAGCTCTGGGAATCCCAGGATGTTCATCAGGTGGACAGTTTCCAAGTAGGTATTGCAGACCTTATAGATTGTAATTGTAGACTTAGAGGCATGGATATCAAAATATAATAGTCATGAGACTTTACTCACATGGTCTGTGAGGAATCATCAGAAGAATTTTCAATGTGTTTGATAGATTAAGCCCTCTTCTCATTGAGTTTTAAATATGACCTTTGTATCATCCTATGATAGTTTGAAGATATATGGAACCCAGAAAATAAGATATTAAAGCTAATCCATTCCTGTGTGTGTAAACCTACTGTAAGTAAAGCCTTTTGATTAGGTCACTTCAGTTAAAGGCCTTTAAATTATTTTAGTTCAGTTAAAGTGTTGCCCACGGTGGGTCTCAATCCTCTTATTGCGGTCCTTTATAAGAGTATTTAATACAGAGGGAGAAGAGAGAAAGCTATGGAACCTTGTAGCAGAAAGCAATGAAGACCAGCAGATGCTACCATGTGGCTTGCCATGTAACAGAGGAGTCCATGATTGTTGGTAGCCAGTCTTTGGGGATAAGGCATCACCTGATGATCCCTTGATTTGGACATTTTTCTCAGCCTGAAAACTGTAAGCTTGTAAGCTAATGAATTCCAATTATAAAAGAGAAAACATTTCTCATATATTGCTTTCAGCAGCCTAGCAGACTAATACACTCCCTAAATTTAATATTCTGAGGATGTAAGTTTCAGATATTCTGTGTAATAATTAATAGTCACATAACTGTTTATAAACATGTGTTTATGCATGTGCTTTTTAAATTATATATATTTTAAAAGATATTTAGATTACATAAATGTTACATAAAAATATAGAGGATTCCCATATGCCCCACTCCCTACACCTCCCACATTTTCCCACATTAACTACATCCTTCATTAGTGTGGTACATTCATTGCAATTGACGAACACATTTTGGAGCATTGCCACTAAGCATGGATTATAGTTTCCATTGTAGTTTACTCTCTCTATCCCCTTTTTTTAGGTTATGGTAAGCTATTTATTGGCCTGTTTCTGTCATTGTAATGTCATTCTGGACAATTCCCAAGTCCAAAAATGCCCCCATATTTCACCTGTTTTTCCCTCTCCCTGCCCTAAGAACCTCCAGTGGCCAGTACCTCCAGATCAATGATATAATTTCTTCCATTGCTAGAATCACAATAAGTCTATAGTAGAATACCAGTAAGTCTACTTTAGTCCATAGTTCATTTCCCAATCCTGAGGATTCTGGCATGGTAATGCCTGCTCCACCTCTAGTTGAGAGGGAGCTTTCATCCCATGGGACAGATGGATGGGACTCTCTTGCTTGCAGTTGTATACTCTCTCTGTTCCTTGGGATGTTTGTTGTCCATCATCATCTTCTTGTTAGTTTTCCTGGGTGAGTCCAATGAGCTGGAGAATAGGTGATGCAATTTTGTTGAGATTCAGGGTCCAGCTGACACATGGACAGCCCAAAGATTTTAGTCTCTTGGATGTACACCTAACAATCCTAGTACTAATTATAGGTTCAAACAGAAGAGTCAGAAGAGCCATGTTTAAGGAAATCACAGCTGAATCCAAGTCTGTCACATGGGGAAGCATAAATTCCAAAGTAGGGCCCACAGGCAAGGCACCAAACTCCTGAGCTATCTGCCCTGACTACAGTATACATGTGCTTTTAATTTCTCCCCCTTCCCCTATGGTTTTCACAGGCAGGTGTATTAATTCACTTAGTTTAAGATAAGTGCCCCAATGCCAGCAAGGATGTATGATTTAAGAACAATATTCCAGGTGATCATGGAGGTCCCTGAGGGTGGAAGATATGCTGGGAAAGTTGATGTACCTTAAATCCTCCTCTAAATGCCGGATCCCAGGAAGATCCAGAAAAATGGAGAAGCTGCTCAGATCTGCACTGGAAGTAGAACATGATTAAAAATAACTGCCTCTAGTTATTTTCTATCAGTAGATATGATTTACCCTCATTGAAAAAGACTCTTCATAAATCTACTGGAAGAGTCATCATCCCACTGTGTACATTTTATGGCCAGGTGGTGGGTATTTATATAGTCATTTTAGTGTTCAGCCATCTGAAAAGGATTCAGGGACTATCAAAGTTCATGCAGCAACCAAGGGCTCAGCTTGGATGTTGACCCAGATCAGTAGTCTATGGGACCTCTTGCTCTGTAGAATAAGTGCTGACCCAACATCATTTCAAGTTGTTTGGAGCATGATGTTAGGATGAATAAAGTGGTGATCCCATCAAAGAATGTGCTCCTTGGATAGGAGAGAGAAAGGGAGCAAAGGTTTTTCCTTATAAATGGCTTGTTATCATGACATCAGATATTAATTTTGCATCATCAAAGTTGTCTGTGTTGATTGATAACTTCTCTAATCTAAAGTGGTCCTTGGACCACTTTTTTATTTTGTGAGCAGATAACATGTTTTCTAGTTTTTCAAGTCTACATATGGAGGGATATTTCATACCCAGAGTGTCACCCATACATGATTAAGGTGATGTAGAGGTTAAGATTGGTAACTTTTGTGTAGACAATATTTAGATAGAAATTTAGATTTCAGTTGCTGCTGTAATGAGTTGAGAATTTTGAGAATGTTGAGAATTTTAGAGGCATCAAAGAAAACTATCCAGAGTTCACTGCCTGGGTTGTGGTGATCGAAACAGGTGTGTGTACATATGTACATATTTTTTTATCTTTACACTTAAATATGTGAACATTTTCATATGGCAATTATTACTCAATAATACTGAAACAAACAAATGGATAGATTAATAACATGGAGAGGTGGAGAAAAAGATAATGACCTGTGAAATGTCAGAGACTCCTTTAAATATATCTGCATGAACCTAGGTTCTCTCTACATCCTTTACGTAAACAGTAAACTACAGCAAAGTCACAAAATGTTCTCATCACACAAAGAGGGGTGCTGCAACTCTCACAAGGCATGTCTCTTTCTGTTGAGAAACTGGTTCAAGGGAGCAGTCAGGTCCATTGTTGAGGACCAGCATCCACTTTGGGGCTCACTCTTTCCAGATATGGGTTTTTAGGCCTGATGTTAATGTCTTTATCCCTCCATTTGAAATTGTATATCTGTAAAATTTTATATCTATCTCCTTCACATTGTTTCTATACAAATGTATAAATTAAAGTAATGGGTGCTAAGTGTTTACTCCAGTGCAAACAGATAATAAGGAATCATATTGCCCCAAATGGCATCATTAACATCCATTTCCCCCAGGACACTCACTTTTTTTTTGCTGGGCACTATCCTCTCCCAAGGACTCTAACCCCAGAACTTGCTATAAACTAAGAGGATATGTATATTGGGCCTGTCTCTCTGCTTCTGAAATCTCCCACAGCCCCAATTCCTGCAGTTCTGGGAGAGGAACCCAGCCCTGGGATACCCAGTTTTCCAGTATTCCTGACCAGATGTCTTGGTGCTTATAAGCCTCCAGTGTGAGGTACAGCTGGTGGAGTTGGGGAAGGCTTGGAACAGTGTCAAGTGTCTCTAGGACTCTCCTATGAAACCTCTGGATTCATTAATAGCTGGTGGGCTACTAAAGAATCCAGGGAAGTATCTAGAATGTGTGTCAGGGAGTAGAGGTGGTGGTGGTTCTACATACTGCACAGAACCGGTGAAGGGCTGAGTCACCATCTCCAGAGAACAAACTGTACCTGAAATGAGCAGTAGGATAACTGAGGACCCAGCCATGTACTGCTGTCACAGAGACACAGAATGGGGAAGACAGAGTGAGCCAGACACAAACTTCACCTATAGAGTGGCAGGAGTAGCCTGGGCTTCAGGCGGTTATCAGGACCCGTTAGCATAGGGGAGCAGGCACAGGTGCAGATAGGTGGTTAAGGGCTGGTTTGCTTTGTTGTCTGGGCCTTCCTCATCATCTGGCATTTGCCCATAAATTGTCTTTAGATTTTTGATCTGTGCCATCCACTGAGGTTTCTGAATGAGAAAAGTTTCATTGTAAAAGTAGGAAACATTCTTGCACGCACAGAAAACAGGATGTCCCTTACAGAGGCAGAAATGACTCTGCCAGTTGTCACCAGGATATATTTCTGAGAACTCAGGGCATTCTGTCCTTTCCAATTAGACCCAGGGCAGAGACTTCCATGAGTCTCCCCAACTAGGACACACTTTGTCAATCACATTTGAGACAAGAGTGAGTTTGTGCTGGGGTCATTAACCTATCAATCCTAATGAATTTCCCATCTGGTTCTCCTCTTCATGCAAAAGTATGCACATCAAACTCACCATTGATTCAATAGTCTGTTTTTTGGCTCATCCATTTTATATCCCCCAGACTTTGTTCCCATATCTTTTTGCTCTTTCTTCTCTGTCATTATTGTTGTGTTTCTGTGGTTTAAATCCCAGGCCTCAGGCCCTTTACATGGAGCTCAGGCTGTGGTTCAGGTTCTGGCTCCTGTAGGAACTTGGAAAAGAATGCAGGACTTCCACACTCACCACTGACTGGGACCCTCTCCTCTGTCCTCAGTGGACTCATTTGGGAAACTCAAAAGGCCATTAGCAGAGAAGTGGATAATTTTGCTCAATCAAAAGTAAATGTGGAGGTAGAATTTATTATGTTGGTAAAGGAGTCACCTCCATTATTGGGGACTCTGGGTTGAGCTGTTTATAGGACACTTCTCTGTAATTTGGGCTCCATTGGACACTGTCCTCACCATTGTGAGCTGTGGCTTTGTGTTTCCACATGATGACTACAAGCTTCCAGAAGATTAATAACTGTTTTTATTAAATTAGAGCCCTAGATAATCTTTTGTCTTCTACTGCTTCCTCTGACTTGTTTTTTTCTTTTACATATATTTTCTGTTCTTTGCATTGCAAAATTGTGATGATAATAAGCAACATTGGTAGTCTACTATAAATTCTCACATAAATTAATACTGGAGAGTTGCATCAGCAAAATTGAGAAAGTTGTCCCAAGCATCCATACCTTCACAGATAAATTTTAAAAAATAAATAAATGTAAACTATCAGAGCCAATATTTTCACAGATGATAATCACATATGTGTAATCCCTGAAAGTAGGTGTGCATTGACCCTATTCCCACAATCATCCTTCAGCTTAGCTGCATCTGTCCCCAGACCAGCTCCTTCTGCTTATTTCCTAGCCTGGAAATGGGGATCCTGAGATAGAGGGGGATGGCTGAGGAGGGGGACACTGATTTCCAAGAATACAACAAACATTCCCCTTCCAGAGGAGCCCCAGAAACAGGGACCTCCTTTCTCCCTTGTTCAGTTTTTTATACAAAATTAATTTCCTCATGCAAATCATAACTGAATTACCATATGAAACCACAATAACTTATATTCAAGATTCCCCACACTCTGGAATAGAAATTCTGGGAGGCAAGGGCATCATCCACAAAAACATGAAACCCTTGTGGTTCTTCTTGTCTTTAACGGTAGCTTGTGAATTTGAGTGTCTCAGAATTCAATCAAGAAGATTAGGATGATGCATCTGGGCTCATGACTTACTGTGGTTCTGCTTGCCTCAGGTGCCCTGTCCCAAGTTCAGCTACAGGAGTCAGGACCTGGCCTAATGAAGACCTCACAGACCCTGTCTCTCATCTGAACTTTCTCTGGATTCTCTTTAACCAGCAATGATATGGACTGGATCTGCCAGGCTCCTGAAAAGGAGTTGAAGTGGGTTGGCAAGGTAAATAGTTGTGGAAGCACAAGCTATAACACAATTCTTCAGTCCCAACTCAGTATCTCCAGGGACACCTCCAAGGAAGAAGTTATTTAAGGCTGAGCAGACTGAGAGTCAAGGATATGGTAATGTTTTATAGTGTGAGAGAGTAAAGGGGGAGGAATTCAGGGTGACTGCAGACACAAACCTCCCCTGCAATCCCATGAGTACACTGGGATGCAGGAAAAGCTTTGCAATCACTGAGCTCTGTGAAAACAACAGGGACAGGTGCAAAAAAGGGACAGGGAGGAGAATCATGTCAAAGTTTAAGGTTTCATCTTCTTTCTGAAACATTTCTAATCCCCAGGGTCCATCCACCTGACCTTTTCTAAACACTACCATGATGTATGCAATTTTGTATACAGTACAGATTATTTATAAATTTAACCACAGCTCTGTGTTTACAGTTTACAGGATTTTGTCATTTGTTTTTTTGGTTTTCTTTCCTTATATATTTGACTGAAAGTGTGAAAAAACCTTTCATACAACTGAATCTGTAAGATTAATTCTCTGAACTAGGGTCACAGCTCTGGAAATAGATAAAATAATTTTCCCCTTTCATGTATAGACCCTCCTCATCCAGGAAATGAAGAAGATATGAAAGCCTAAAATTAGACTCAGGTATTATTATTAATTATTATCATTCAATTATTATATTTACATTATATTATTATTATACATTAGTTATATTTATTATAATACTACTGCATTATTAATAATAATAATTATTATTATTATTAATTAAAATTATTATTATTTAAAATCGCTCCTAAATCAAAGGTTTGCCACACATAAGCAAAACATCTGTCATTCTTGAAATCAATTCATATCCTAAAATTTGTATCTTCAGTGTTCTATGATTGTTCGGCTGTTTTCTTGAACTCAGCATTTGGTCTAATCATTAAGGGGCACTCTTAAGCTATTCATTGGTTTATCCCCATGATTTACCTATAATTACCACTCTTCATGGCCAATTTC
>JAQZBX010112510.1:0-10187 GCA_029593785.1 Cabassous unicinctus | reverse complement strand
GTGTCTTTTTTTTTTTTTTTTCCAATTCTACTATTAATACTGAAATTCATGATTCCAGTCATTATTATAGTATTCCTTTTAAAAAGTCTTTCTTCTCCTTGATTTTAATAAATTACTCATTCAATGTGAAACACAGATACAGAAAAAAAATAAATGAGGAACAAAACCCTCGTATTTTGCCACCAGGAATATACTACTGTTAATATGTTTGCATAAATTTGTTTTAATGCATGTTTTACATCATTGGCATCACATTGTATATGCAATGACATTGTTATTATTAATTATTTTTTCAGAGAAAGATTATTGGGAAAAACAAATTATGTTCTGTCACTAACATTTCATTTATTAAGTGCATTTTGAAACTAAACTTTATTTATTTGAATAAATAGAGCAGGTACCTGCTTTAAAATGAAAACAAGGACTGCTGTGTACATGAACCTCTTTCACATGTATGTCTCCCAGCCACCTAGTTTCCCTCCCAGAAGCATTCATTTCTTCCGGTTTCTTATGTATTCTTCCACAGATAATGAGCACATATGCAAGTGCACAAAAATACTATAATATCTATTACCATATATATCAACAGACTTTTTATAAGTATTTATATTTAAAATGTGTACATACACAGTCACACCCATGTATTTTAAAAATGGTATTATATAGTACATGGAGTTTCCTTTTCCTTGCTTTAAGGAGGGAATTTTAACAAAAAATATAGTGAAGTTAAATTGACTCACAAAAGTTTCATTATCTTATCCTTATTTTTCATCTATTACACTGGAGTTGAAGAAACATCTCCATGTAGCACTTCTAATCTATAGAAAAGTATCTGAGAACCATCCAAATGTACCATTAGCTAAGCTTAGGGCTACCAAATTTGGGCAGAGAACATAAAGTAGTGATTATATAAAAGGTATCATAATTGAAACTTTCAAAAAGATTTATTTAAAGAAGTTATAGGTTTACAGAAAAATCGTGCATAAAATAGAGTTCTCATATACAAGTCTATTATTAACACTTTGCATTAGTGTGGATGATGAAAGAACATTTTTATAATTGTACTATTTGCTATAGTCTGTGGTTTACTTTAAGGTTACTGTTTGTGTTATACTGTCCTGTGGATTTAAAAAAAAAAAAATTCTAGTAACATATATGAAATGTTACTAGATTTTCCCTATTAACCACATATAAATATATAATTTAGTGCTGCTAAATATAATTACAATGTTGTGCTACCATCACCACCATCCATTACCAAAACTTTTCCATCAAGAACCTTTTTTTTTTTCTTGACAGAACAAACCACTATGTTATTTCTTGTCAGGAAATATAGGGAACATTCCCAGAATTTTTATCACTCTCACTAGTATCTTATTTAATGCTAACCTTGTTATTCAATTATGCAAAAGTTTTACAATATTTTTTCTGCTCATTCATTTGGTCCCTGAAAGTGGTAAATTACAGTTCTCACTATAATTGTATGTGTTTCGAATTATTATAATCTTGTATTTCCCAACATTTGCTAAGAGTTTGTTTTTAGGCTCAAAGAGGTTTAGCATTATTAAATTTTTCTGATGTATTGTTTTTAAATTATATTTTAATTTCCCCTTTTTCCCCTCAATTGCTTTTTCCTTAAAGACCAATTTGTTAGATAATAATTTTGCCATAACAGCTAACTTTTGGTTTTAGGTATGTCTCCTAGAAAGAGCATTTATAGAATTTTAAAATCTAACTTTAGAAAGTTTGTCTTAAAAGGAGACTTTTATCTATTTACATTTATTAGGATAACAGAAATATTTGGATTGTTATTCTACTATATTATTTTGGGAGTTCGGTTTACAATATTCTTTATTTACTTATTGATATTTCTTCTCTATTACCTTCTATTATTTTTATTGCCTTTCTTTGTCCCCCACTGAGTCTTTTCTCTTTACTGTTACTGAAGTTATTCTTTTTTATTTTTATTTTACTTGTTATTCTTGAATTTTTAACATCACATTAAAATTTTTTAACTAGACCTATCCCTTCTGCTTTCATTTCCATGACACTATTATCTCACATTTCAGCTTCATCTTATTTTTCATCCCACCAAAAGCTATTTATCATTAAACACAGGGATTTTAGGGCATATTATCACTCTTTACACCCTACCAGTTCATTCGGTATAATCTCTTCCTGTAGTTCTGTGAATGTCAAACAATGTTAAATCATTGCCTGAAAATATCTTTATTTTACTCTCACCATTGAAATTTAATATGTCTAGGTTTAGAGTTCAAGCTTGATAGTTATTCTATCAGAGCTAAAGATGTTATTCCAATGTATTCTGGCCTCTATTTTTGCTGATGAGTGATCTGCTTTCAATCCAATTCCCATTCTTTAGGAGATAATATGTTTATTTGTCTCTGGATGTTTGAAAAATATTTTATTTTTCTTTAATGTTTTAGAGTTCTATAATGAGCGTAGGTATGGTTTCATTTTGATTAATCCTACTTAGGGCTTGGTGTGCCCCTTTATACAGCATATACATGTCTTTAATCAATTTAGGAAAAAATTCAGTCATTATCTTCTCATATTGCTTCTCCTGCAGTTTAACCAATCCCTTGAATTTCAGATTAGATTACTAGATTACTCATTTCTAGTTCTATTAGGTTACCATATGTTTCTTTTCTAATTCTATTTCTTGTCTAGTTCTATTTTCTAGTTCCCTTTTCTCTATTTCTAGAAAAATGTTTAATTTTCCTTTTTCAATGCCTTTATAGAATTATTATTTTGCCATCCTTTATCAGAATTTTAAACATTTTTATTTTTCAATATCTTTTTGATTTTTGTATTATACCAGGTTGTTAGATTTATCAATTTTCCTCTTTTTTGTACATTTTAATTTTGTTAACATATATACAAGTCAAAATTTCCCATTTTAATGACTTTCAAGTCATGATGCAAAACAAAAACTCTGTATCCATTAAGAAATAACTCTTCATTCCTTGCTACCTCAGCTCCTGGTAATCTATAATCTGCTGTCCCCCCTCTATGAATTTACTTTTTCTAAGTATTTCATAACAGTGAGATCTCACAATATTTGCCTTTTTGTGTCTTTCTTATTTCATTCAGCATGGTGACTTCAAGATTCATCCATGGTTTAGCATGTACAAGAAATTCATTCCCTTTTATGATTGAGTGATATTCCATTGTATCTATATGCCACATTTTTTAAATCCAAATTCATCTCTTGATGGACACTTGGGTTGCTTGCATCTTTAGGCTATTGATCCTCTTTCATGGTGATTTATTTCTTTGTGTTTGTAATCCTCGATTGTGAACTTACTCTTAGTGGGAATTGTTTTTTTCTGTATAGTTCAATGTTACCTAAGTGTAGAGACCTTTTTTTTTTGCTTGGTTACTCCTGAAAGCTTCAATAAGTTTTACATTTATTTCTCAGGTCAGAAATCCCTTTACCATGCAGGAAAAGCAGTCCTTTTTATTCATCTTATTTAAAATTGAAACTTTCTCTTTCTACCTGTTACTACCTATATCCCTTTCTTGCATTATTTTCTCCACTGAACTTATCATCATCTAACATACTATATATTTTATGTATTTTTTATTATTTGTTATCTGCCTCCTCTGGCTAGACTTTAATCTCTATGAGACCAGCAATTTTTGTCTGTTTTGTTCATTATTGTATCCTTTAGCCTAGAATAGTTCCTGGCATATAATAGGCAACCAATAAGTATTTATTAAATGAATGAAGGCAGGTAGAATTTTGAATCCATATCCATGTTTAATGCAAATTTGTGCTTTTGACTTACTCTTATGGATGGTTTTTATATTCTACTTAGAAATTGTGGGCATACATAAAGCCCAAGGATTCAGTGGATTTTTTAAAAACCTTATGGGGGATTAAAGCCCCTAATTTAACCTGTCCTAAATTTTGAAACAATTTCCCCAAAGGTCTTCAGCCCTGACTTGAAATATATATATATATTTGAATGCATGGCACTTTCTTTAAACACACACACACACACACACACACACACACACAACGCTGCCAAGTTCAGCACAGGGGTACATGCCGTGGTGGGATGAGCAGACTCTAGTTTTCCCAGATGAAATATGGGTTGAAAAATAGGAAAGGACTGGAGAGCAAGTTTCACTTCCCAACACCACATAGAAGGGTCTTCAGGCCTAGTTCCAGGAACATTGTCTGTTCTGTCTCACATCAAGCAGTCTGAAATCAGTGTCTCAGGACTAGATCGTTTTCTGTATTTCTGCCTGCTGATGTGATTGATGTATTACCATTTTAAATTTCTTTTTTTTTTTTTCCTGGCATTCAAGGATTTCCCTTTCATTTCGCTTTAAGCTTCATTTTCTCTTCTGGGACTCAAAGGATTTCCCGTTCTACTAATATTTAAGGTTTCTACTAATATTTAAGGTATTAAATATTAGTCCACTTTTCTGTACTTTAGTTGGAAAGGAATCCATATAGACTCAGTTTAAATTGTTGCTAGAACTTCAAGTCATATCTGTGTATACACTATTTATACTCTATCATTTCTCTTAACATAATAAATACTCTCTCACATGACCACAAATTTTTTATAGATCCTCTTTCCATTGTTTTATAATGTTCTATGTTTTAGTGTCAGAATATCTGAATTTTATTCTTAGCTCTTCCATTTAATCTCTCTGTATCTGTTTCTTGATCTATGAAATGGAGAAACTAATATTTCATAGAATTTTTATGAAAAATAAATGAGTTAATAATTGTGGAATGCATAGAGTTATGCCAGTATCCTGTCAGTGCTCAATAAATGTTAGCTAACTTTTATTATTATTTTATATCATCATATCATCATCCCCTTTGGGTATTAAATTGACTTCAAATTTAGCAATGTAAATAGTGTTTGTTTTTCTCCAGAGTTTAGGACTTTTAATTTGTCCAAAGTCACTGAAGCAAAAATCGTGATAGAATATTCTGCTTTCCTTTATAACCCCCAATGCAAAAAATTATTCATAGCAAAATGGTTTTGTACATGAGATGAAACTTAATATAACCCCCAAACTTACAGATTACGGTTAGCTCTGTCACTTATCTCTTTAAAAAGTTCATATGAATATCCATTCAAAACCAACAGGGCATCTCCCTTGACATATTATCTGTACAAATTTCCAAGTAGACCACAGGACTGTATACTGTCTTGGAATGTCCTCGGAAGGTTCTGTCATTGATCAGGTAACAGAGTAAAAACCCCAGAGTCTTTACTTTCAAATGGAAGAGGGATAGTCAGAGACAGAAGAAACTATTCAAACTTCATCTTCTTTCCTTGTGGCTTGTGGTCTCCTTCTCCTTTGCTCCTCGGAAATGTCCTTACCCTCCAAATCCTCCTCTGCCTCTGCCATGGCCCCCAAAGCCACCTTCACCTTTAGGCTTGACCCAGTCCAAAGTAACCTTGTTTCCATCAATTTCACCATCTTCCATGGTCTCCTTGGCTGCTTTGGCATCTTTCTCACCACTGAAGTCTACAAAACCAAACCCTTTGGAAGATCCTGTTTCCTGGTCAGTGACTATCCTGGCACAAATGGAGCTATCAAATGACTCCTTCAATGTCTCTTCAGTAGTGTCCTCAGACACACCTTTGACAAACAGCGTTTTGGATGGATGGCGTCTCACATTTGGTGATCCGCTGGGCCCTTGCAACTCCAGCCTGATTGCTCTGCCTTCAATTTCTCTTTTATTATGGAATTTAAAGCTTCTTTAGCATCTTCAAATGAAGCAAATTCTATAAATACATACCCTTTAGATTTGCCATTTTGGTTCTGGGGCACTTTGATAGAAGTTGCCTTCCCAAATACTTCCTGAAGAGTTTTTTCTATTGCATTGTAGGAGAGGTTGCTTAAAACCAGAGTTTTTGATTTACCACTCCAAGTGCTATTCTTTCCACCTCTATAGTCTTTTCTTCGGCTTTGCCCTTTCTCTCTTGTATAGTTCAGAGAAATGGATGATCCATCAATCTCTGTTCTTTGCTTTTCTTCCAAGTTTTTTTTTCTGCATCGGTGTGACAGTTTGATATTGTTTGTGAATTCCAAAAATAGAGATTGACTTATGTTGGTAAACTGGTCTGTCCCTCCGGGCATATTAAATTATATTGGATTCAGAGGTTTCATTTTTACTTGATTAAATAAAGATTAAGGCTTTGATTGGGCCATGTCAGTAGGATGTTGCAACCCCATCCCCTTGGTGGGCCAGGACACACAGAGAAACCACACCACAGAGAAGGGAGTTTGGGGTTTTAATGCTGGAGCCTGGGAAGTAAGCACACAGAGGAGCAGAGAGAAGGCTCGATTAGACATGGCAGAGGCCCTGGGAAGAGAGATGAGCCATTTTCCTGATAGTCTACAGCTGGCCTTGTGGAGATGGCAGAGCAGCTGAGCTCAGAGAGAGGCAAGCCCTGAGAAGAGAGGAACCCAGGAAGCCTGAACCCTTGCAGACGTTGGCAGCCATCTTGCTCCAACATGTGGCAATTGACTTTGGTGAGGGAAGTAACATATGCTTTATGGCCTGGTAACTGTAAGCTTCTATCCCGAAATAAATACCCTTTATAAAAACCAACAGAAAATGCACAAGTGAAAGAGAGAAAACATTAAATGTCCATCAGTGAGTGGGCAATTTGGGATTAGTCTCACCGGGAACCTTAAGAGAAACAACACAGATGACATCTCATAATTATCCCATCCAAGACCAAGGAGGCAGAGGCATTTATCCTACCATTGTATCCCTTATTGGTTGAAGGTTGCCCCGAGGGTGTTAACTTCCTAGTATTTTCTCTCTCTCTTTCACTTGTGCACCCTTCCATATAAATTACCAAGCCTTTGTTGCAGCATTTGCTTTTGGAGAAACCCAAACCAAGACAACATCATATAAAAGTTTGATCTTTCTAAACTTCTTTATAAGTTGACTTCATAGTTCCCTTGCATACAAGGCAAAGTACAAACCCTTTGTTGAAAATTAAGGCTCATTACAATCTGTCACTTCTTATTCAACCGGCCTCCACTTGCCCCTGCAAAACCATTTTCTTAATCAAGTCTTCCTTCGAGACTTTATCTCCTCTCTGTACATTCTCAAACTTCTTGAATCAAGAAATTTGTTTGAACATCCCACTGAAGTCTTAGCGTGACTGCTTTCCCCACTAATTTTGCTCTTGGCATGCCTAACTTATAATTTTCTATGGCATGGCAATGCCTAGGCTTCATCCTTCAGGGATTAGGGACTCTGTGATTAGGCTTCTATAATGCATATTCATTACAGAAAAAAGCATATATTGAAAATTAAAAAGAGCCAATGTCAGAATTTCGTCTTGCTGCTTAAAAAGAGCCAATGTCAGAATTTTGAAATATTTTATTCTAGTCTTTCTCTATTCTTGTTTTGTTTAAATGTTATTTTGATATAAAATTAATGATCCTAACATTTATTGTGACAGTGGTCTATATGGTGGTCATCTAAGTACTTTCTCTATAGTATGTAATATAATAGTGTGACCCAATAGATATTGACACTCTTTACATATGAAAAGCTTGAGGTGAAGAGGTTAAATAATGCTTCTGTTAAAAAGCTAATAAATGGCTGAGATTCCACTCTAAGGCTGTTTGCTTTCCTTTGTACACAGTTTTGGTACAATTGTGTATTTGTGTGTATTTGTGCTATATTTAACATTGTACAAAGGGTATTGTGCTGCATCTGATCTTTTGAGATTTCCTCATTGAATAGGTGTTACATGTCACTGTAGTTGTCATTTTGACTACTATGTAATATTCCATAATGTGAATATGTATATAACAATTTATGTATCCATTTTCTTCTGATAAGCATTCAGGCTTCAAAGTTTTTACTATTGTAAACAATTCTCCTATGTACATTCTTATACATGTTTTTCTTACTTTCTTTATGATAATTTTGAATTTAATTTTTAAACTTAATACTGCATAAGCATTTATCATTTTACTAAATACATTTTAAAAATTTAAACTATTTTTAAGTTTATTTTTACAATTAAATTACTACCGGGGGCGGATGTGGCTCGGATGGTTGGGCGTCCATCTCCCATATGGAGGGACCTGGGTTCGATCCCTGGGACCTCCTGGCTTAAAAAAAAAAAAAAATTACTACCCAATAGTCTGTACATTCCATTTAATCAATTCCCTGATGTAATTTGTAGATATTCCCATATATATTTTTTCTATTAAGGAAAATTCTGTGGTGAATATCTTCGCACTAAGAACTTTTTAACTAATAGGAGGGCCCAATCAATATTCATATAAATTATTGGCATCAAGATTGAAACTATAAATAATACATATATGCTAAGATTAAACTTTATATGCATATAAAGTATAAATTATAGGGTCTCAACTGCACAGATTGTTCTTGTCAACTGCTATGACAATAATACAGTGACACTGTGCTACTGCAGCCATACTGATACCTAATATGATGCAGTTGTCACTTTTTGCTTTTAATAAACTGTAACATAATTCCGGCTTGAGGTCAAAATTCACTTTTCTTATCTTATGAAGACAACATGCAATGGAACTCATTCTTTCAATGAACTCAATTTGAAAAACTAAACTTTCCCACCTGAAAACATGTAGTTTGTGAGTTGAAAATGGCTCAACATTGTCTTTAGTAGAATTGCTTCAAATGTTTGCTTGAGATCTGTGGATGCCTGTTGTAAAAAAAAAAAAGCATTCTAATTAATTTGATTAAGAATCAAATAAAATGAGAGATATAAAGCCATAAATAATTGTGCTTGTGCTGAGTTTGAGAGCCCTAGCTATTGCTGTTATCTTATTGACCCACCTTCTCTCAGCAACACCTTTTCACTGTTTACAAATACATCAAAGAGAATCCACAAGGAATTTTACTTATTTAACACCTTGAGCCTATGTCCATTGTTCTTTATCCCAGGCAGAAATTGATAGGATCTGTACCATCATTTTCAGGTTTTTTAAAAATGGTATAGTGCTTACCATAAAAATGAACATTTCTGATCATTCCTCTTATAGAAGATTAGTTAATATATCTTATCTGGTTGTCACTAGTAGGACCTGGAGGGATGTTTATCTCATAAACTTTTCTAGAGACTGTGTGGGCCAAATGAAAAAAAAGGAGAAAAATGAAAAAGGTGGTCATAAAAAATACATGGATCTGCTTTACAAAATTTTCTTAGGAGAAAGTTTGCATTCGTTCTTGATTACTGCATTCTTGGACTATTCATGGGCCATATGATGGTTGAAAACCTACATACTTTTCATTGACAGTGCTGTCTTGGTTAACAAAAGTGGTCTCCTGAAATATTTGGAACCAGTCCTTAAATAAGTGATAGTTATCAATTGTATGTTCTGGAAACCATTCAGTGAATTATATGTTAAACATTAATGATAAGATAATTAATGGTAAGATAAAAGTTAATGATAATTATTTATTATAAAATTAGCATAGATTCCATTCAAACTATTTAATATCAGAATTTTTATGTTTGCAAATTATCTACTGAAGAGGTAAACTGTTTAAATCTGTCACCATGTTGTAAAACATATAATTACATAAGAATAGAAAGCATAAAGCATTACACCAATGTGCTTATCATGCAAGTATCTTTTTAGTATAAAATATCAAATGTAGATTTTTGTGTTTTCAAATTTCCATATAAATAATTTAAAAATCACGTATTCTAATGTTTTCCAATGTGCAAAAATTTAGGTAGGTAGAAAACAGGAGTGCCACAATAATAACCTCCATTACGTCATGTAAAATATTTGATTAAAATAACTATTGGGGGTTATTTTGAATCTTACATTTAGTCACTAGCATAATAGATCTTTTTGCACAATTTACAGTTTACTGAGGAGCAGTTTTCAATAATACAGGAAGACAATTACTAACATAAATAAACGTGACAGCAATATGTCATATAATTAGAGGCAGGAAAGCTAAAGTTCAGATTTTTTTTAGTGTCTGAAGCAGTTTTGACAAAATAACAAAGATTATTTAAACTTGTGAATATATTAGCAATTTAATACAATCCAAATATAGTCCAAGACTTAACGTTAATTGAGAAGCTATATAACTTTTTTACAATATTTTGCAATGTAAAAATATTCTCAACATTGTGAAACAAAATTGGAAA
>JAQZBX010112509.1:0-10188 GCA_029593785.1 Cabassous unicinctus | reverse complement strand
TGAATATAGATGCAAAAATCCTCAACAAAATACTTGCAAACAGAATCCAAAAGCACATTAAAAGAATTAAACACCATGATCAAGTGGGTTTTATCCCAGGTTTCCAAGGGTGGTTCAACGCAAGAAAATCATCAGTGTAATAAACCACATTGATAAATTGAAGAAGAAAACTCACATGATCCTCTCAATTGATGGAGAAAAGGCATTGACAAAATACAGCACCCTTTCTTGATAAAAACACTCCAAAAGATAGGAATAGAAGGAAGCTTTCACAATATGGTAAAGTGCATATATGAAAAACCTACAGCTAGCATTGTACTCAATGGTGAAAGACTGAACGCTTTCCTGCTGAGTTCAGGAACAAGAAAGGGATGCCCACTGTCACCATGGTTACTCAATATTGTGTTAGAAGTTCTAGCTAGAGCAATTAGGCTAGACAAAGAAATAAAAGACACCCAAATAGGAAAGGAAGAAGTAAAACTTTCACTATTTGCTGATGACATGATCCTATATCTAGAAAATCTGAAAAACCCACAACAAAACTACTAGAATTAAGACGGGTTCAGCAAAGTGGTGGGAACAAGGTTAATACACAAAAATCAATAGCGTTTCTATACACTAGTGATGTACAATCTGAGGAGGAAATCAGAAAAAAAAATTCATTTATAATAGCAACTGAAACAATCAAATATTTAGGAATAACCTTTACCAAGGACATAAAAGGCCTATATTCAGAAAACTACAAAACTTTGCTAAAAGAAACTGAAGAAGACTTAATAAATGGAAGGACATTCCATGTTCATGGAGTGTAAGACTAAATATCGTTAGGATGTCAGTTCTACCCAAACTGACTTACAGATTCAATGCAATCCCAGTAAAAATCCCAACAGCCTTTTTTTGCAGAAATGGAGAAGTCAATAATCAAATTTATTTGGAAGGGTAAGGGGCCCTGAATAGCCAAAAATACCTTATAAAAGAAGAATGAAGTTGAGGACTGTCACTTCCTGACTTAAAACATATTACTTAGCTACAGTGGTAAAAACAGCATGGTACTAGCATAAGGATAGACAGATTGACCAATGAAACCAAATCAAGAACTCAGAAATTAACCCTCACATCTACATTCAAGTGATTTTTGATAAGGCTGTTAAGCCCACCTATTGAACAGCCTATTCAACAAATGATGTTGGGAGAACTGGATAGCCATATCCAAATGAAAGAAAGAAGACCCTATCTCACACCTTATACTAAAATTAACTCAAAATGGATCAAGGACTTAAATATAAAAACAACAACCATAAAACTCCTAGAAGAAAACATAGGAAAACATCTTCAAGATCTTGTGGTAAGCAGTGGTTTCTTAAACCTTATGCCCAAAGCACAAGCAACAAAAGAAAACATAGATAAATGGGACCTCTTCAAAATTAAACACTGTGTACCTCAAAGGACTTTGTCAAAAGAGTGAAAAGACAGCCAACTCACTGGGAGAAAATATTTGGCAATCACATATCTGATAAGGGTTTAATATTCATGATATATAAGGAGATCATACAACCCAACAATAAAAAGCCAAAGTATCCGATTAAAAAATGGGCAAAAGACTTGAAAAGACAACTGCCCAAAGAAGAAATACAAATGGCAAAGAAACACATGAAAAAATGTCCAACATCACTAGTGATTAGGGAAATGCAAATCAAAACTATAATGAGATATCATTTCACACTTATTAGACTGGTCTCTATTAAAAAGTTGGAAAACTGTAAATGTTGGAGAGGATGTGGAGAGATAGGAGAGCTTATTCACTGTTGGTGGGAATATAGAATGGTACAGCCACTGTGGAGGACTGTTTGGCAGTTTATAAGGAAGTTGAATATAGACTTGCCATGGGACCTGGCAATACCATTTCTAGGTATATACCCAGAAGAACTGACAACAGTGACACGAATAGATATCTGCACACCGATGTTCATAGCAGCATTATTTATGGTAGCCAAAATTTGGAAACAACCCAGGTGTCCATTAACTGATGACTGGATAAACAAACTGTGGTGTCTTCACACGATGGAACATTATGCAAAGGTAAAAAGAAATGAAATCATGAAGCATATGACAACATGGATGAACCTGGAGGACATTATATTGAGTGAAGCAAGCCAGATACAAAAGGTCAAATACTGTATGAATGCCCTATTATGAACTAAGTGTATTAGTGAAATATAAATATATTATGAGAAATATGAATATGGGTAGAATTGTATATATAAGACCCTTTTTCTTTGAAGTTGAACAAATATAAGTTAATACTATAAAATGTTAATATCAGACAAAAAAAATTATACTAAGTGAAGGAGACCAGACACAGAGTACTACAATATGTAGTGATTCCATTTATATATAATGAAAATATGATTCCATTTATATATAATGAAAATGTAAATTAATTTATAAAGATGAAATTAGATGAGTGGTTATGTAGGTCTGAAGAAGGGATGCTAAGGAGTGTGGAGTCTTTCTTTTTGCAGTAATGAAATTGTTCTAAAATTTTTGAGATGATGAATGTTGGATAGAATAGCCAGAAACAGCAGCTATGCACAGTGGTGGAAGCATAGAGAGATTAAGAGATGAGGAATTTTCTTGTTTGTTTGTTTGTCTGGTTTTTGTTTATTATTATTGAAATTATGAAAATGCTCTAATAATGATTGAAGTGATGAACATACCACTATGTGATTATTCCAAATACCATTGATTTTATGCTTTGGATGAATTGTATGCTTTATTAATATGCATCAATAAAATTGATTTGTTTTTAAAAAAGTGGAAGGAGAAAGTAGATTGTAAGATACATACTAATTGAATTTAGGAAAGAAGAGCTATAATTCACTATGGTATTTCTTCAAACAAGCTATAAGGGTAGTATCTTTAAAAGAATTAGGAAATCTGGAGAAGCAGGTCTGGGAGAAAGTGTGACATTTAGTTTGAAAAATGTAAACTTTGATGCACAGGCAAGTTCTCAGAGTGAGGCTCAGGGATCCCTGAGGTGATTTGTAAAGAGCATCTGGAGTTGAGGCAGGAAAGCACGAAAGTGATAATTTTAATGGAATTTAGAAGAGAGGAAAGGGTAGGCTGTGTGAATCTGTGGGGATGCCACAGCGTCTGTGTGAACTGCACCCCCAGAATCTGGTTTGATTCTGACACAAGGAGACTCTAGGGTCACCTATAGGGAAGTGATTAACCATTGCAAGGTTAGAAAGAACGTGTGAAAGTGTTGGTGCTAAGAGGAGAATGTTCCCACCTCCCAAACAATAACTGCACATTTTTACAATATAAACAAATGTAAAATGAGATTTAATCTTACAAATTATGTTTTTAATAAACATTCAAATGGAAAGGTGGAAATGTATATGGGGTTTTAGAAAGACTAAAGAACTAACCTTTGCTATTGCATAGACAACATTCTCTAAGGTAAAGAGAAATGATAACAGACTCGATTATGTTCTTCCTTTTACAAGTCCCTACCATGACCTGTGTGAGATATTCCATGAAACAAACCACACCATCTGCAGAGGCCATTTGGCATAATTCAGCACCACTTGTCCTTTATATACAGGGAGAAAGTGGGGCATAATAGAACTAACCTGTGCACTGGGCACCAGCAAAATTTAAATCAACTGAACATATCCATCACCCCCAAAAGTTTCCTTGTGTTCTTTGCATATTATGCATATTTGATAGCTCCATGTATAACTCTCCCAACGACTGAGTCCTGGATGTCCTCCCTCCCCAATAAAAATGTGCCACCCTATAATATCCTAACACTATGATCAGCAAAACTCACATATCACATTCGACTTTCAAACACACATAAAATTAAACTGATTAAATTAATGGGAAAAAAAACACAAAAAACCAATCTGGTATTTAACAGGTGCCCACCATGTCCCAAACACCATTCTAGGACCCTTAAATACATTTTCTCTTCCAATCTTCACAAAATTCTGTTAAGTGGGTATTATTATCCCGATTTTATTGATGAGGAAACAGAGGCTTAAAGAGGTTACCCATTTTCCCCAGTTTACACAGCCAGGAGGTGACTGAGGCAGACTTTAACCTAGGTCTGTCTGGTTCCAAGGCCTGTTCTCTTCCCTCTTTTAGCATGCTTTTATAGTCATCGTTCTGACAGATCTCCCTAAATTATGATGATATATTCCCTAAAAATGAATACTATCTATATTTAAATTTTTCCTTGCATTTTTATAGACTTTCTACTTGCTCTGGAAGGAGATGTTTCTTTGTCTCATTTCCCAATGTATGTTATAAAAATTTTATATGTAGGATATGGCTCATGTAAAATAAGATCTAACCTGATTAAAAACCAAAATTTTGTGCCCTAAAAAAGCCCAAATTAGAAATCAAGATCTGGGCTTATAGCCCATTTCACAGATGGGAAAACAATGACATAAAATGTTCGGCTGGCGCCAAATAGGGCACTGACTCAGTGGGGCTTAAAGTCAGGTTTCCTCTCCCCCAGGAAGGCTGCATTTTGAAAGGAGTATGGACTTGTAGTCAAAACATCACAAGATTCAAATAATCATTCTGTCACTTTACTATGTGACCTCAGGTCGGTTCTCCAACTTTTCTGAGAATGTTTCCTCATCTGTAGAAGGAAAACAATGATAGCTACCTGTAGTGGTCCTGTGAGGATTGGGGATGATTTCTGGAAGGCACCTAGTACAATGCCTGGCAAAGAGTAGGTGGTCATTAAATGTTTGCTTTCTCTCCATTATAATCTAGCCTTTTTTTCTTGGGCACATATTGCCTTCCACAGGGTGAAGTACTCACATGAATCTTTCATTGCAGAAAATTAGAGTTGAGTCTGTATGAAGCACAATCTAATCTAAAGGCCTTTTCAAAATATAATTTAAAACAAGACAAAAGTAAAAAATGCTGAGCCAATATTTCTACTATTCAATCATTAAATATTAATCGATGTCAATGCATTTGAGGCAGCCTTTAGCTGTGACAGGTGAGCTGAAAGTAGAAATTCTGATTTTTAACAAGAGCTCCTGGCCACTTTGGCAAAACGTCAGGGTGCAGGGTGGGGTGGAGAATAATTAACCGATAAATAACCTTCTGAAAAAGATTAGTGACTATGGAATTGGAGACAAAAAAGATGAGGTTTCTTTTTATCTAGAAGACATTTTTTTCTCTTTGGGAATTTTCAGTCCTTTCTGAATCAACCCTGATTCAGTATCACCTAAGTTAGAATGCCCTTAACTGTTTTGTTTAGACTGGGCTAAGAAATGATTAGGCTGTTGAAATGATGAATCGGGGAGCGCTGCAAGATTTTTCACAGTCTCCCTGAACAATGCCCCATATCACACTTATGCTGACAGGCTGTATTTTTATATTTGACATGTGAGAGGAACATGGAAAATAACACACTGACAGGGCTTTAGATACCAGTCATACATCTTCCTAACACAGATTGATGGGTGGAAAAGAATATTATTTAGTGAGCCCTTCTTAAGCTCTCCAAGGAAAATATATAGATCCACCAGTAGATTGACTTGAAACTCATATTAACATTCCTTGTGAGCAGGACACAGAAAATCAACCCCTATCCATTTCTGCACTAGCAAACAAATCAGAAAAATCAACAGGAACCAATCCAGAACCTGGGCATTCCTCATTGGTGGACTGTGGCTTGCCTCTCCCTGCCTAGGAATCAGAGTAGGTAGAATTTCTCCATTGAGACACCTTGGTCTTTCTCAGTTCCAAACCAAAGATGGAAGGTAAGCTGCTGAGAAAATTTAAGCTATAGCTATAGCTCTTCAAGAAACCAAGCTGAAACAGAAAAGATGAGATGGAATAGCTATGGTTAACTGTATGACTGTGGGGAGACTCCAAGTACCACAGTGGAAGTTGTGGCTGCCACATGCTAGGGGACATAAGCATCAGAGAAGGAAAAGAGAAAACATGCCCCTGCTAGTGGATGCTTAAATGCAGGAGCCAAATACCCCTCCAGGAAGGAAGGACTTTTTCCTTCAGCTGTCAGTCCTCTTCAGGAAGTGCCTCTGCTGAAGGGAGTTGCCTCACAAAACAGCATGCTGCCTTTATGCAGCCACATCCAATGACTGGTGGATGCAGAAGCATGAAGGCCTGCCTGTCCTCCCCAACCCCGGTCCCAACAAGGAACGGCCATGGATGGTCATCCATCCCATGGGCTGGCTGAGGATTTCATCGAGGCTGCATCACAGCCCAACTTCTCCCTATGCCTAATCCTGCTTCCTTCCCTTTCCTTACACAAGTGCCAATCCCATAAGCATCACATAATAAATTTCCTGCACACTAATTTCCCTCTCAGAGTCTGCTTCCCAGAAAACCAAACAGCAATAACCCGTACCCTTCATCTCCAGCTCCCACAATGCACCCTGTTACTTAAATATCCCAAAGAATAAAACTCCTTTAATGCTATTAGAAATGTGTATGTATAATTAAGTAAATCCATTTTGAAACACAAATTAAAGTCATTCTAATTTTCATGATAGAAAATACAGAGAAAGAGAAATGCCATCAGGTAGAAGGACCTACCACTGTTAGTTTCAAGTTCTCTCTTTGATATAATGTAGATTGTTTTTTTTTTTATTGCTTGTTTCTAATTGTATACCTAAGCTGAGGCCAAAGTTGGTGAAGGAAAACATGCAAGAATTCAAATACAAAATAGGAATAGGGTCAGGGAAATTTTTTTCCTATTGCAGATAATACAAAAAGGCCAAGAACCAGAAGTTTGGATCATTGATTCTAAGGATGGTGAAGTATCTTGCATTCTTGTGCAAAAGGTGGGATATAAAGTCTTTGACTGATTACAGAATGGAGGCAAAGAGAACCATGGACTTGTTGAGAGTCTGACAGCAAGCCTTCAGCATTTGGCTCTGACTAAGGGGACAAAATTATGTGCTGGCCTGTGGCTTCCCCTACTTCCCTGGTTTATTCCTTCCCTTCCTTTTTCTCCCCTTGCTTTTTCCACACACCTTCCCTTTTCAATTCCTCTACTTCTGCTTTCTCCTGTTAGATCTTTTTTTCCACTTCCTCTCCTGCCCATTTCACTGGACTTCCTTTAGTGACTAAAGATTTTAATAGTAGTTGTATCACACTGAATGCTATTTTAGCAGCAAACCACTTATTGGGATGGGTTAAGGAAGAACTTTTCATTTGGGTGTGCAAATGTGATCAAATGTGGCAAACTAATTTATTCTGTACAACTTAATTAAAACCAATAAAAAAGAAGACTGCTCTGGTGGGAGCAGTAACTCCCTTGGCAGGGCCTGGGTGAGATGCTTTCAGTTGGGACTTTTCTACACTTAACATTTGATTTGGCCCCATGATTTTCAGAGGTCTTGGTTTGGTTTTATATGCTACTAAAATGCCATTAAGTATTTAGTGGTTTACTCCAATTGGGAAAAGTTTTGTTAGGTTTTCTCTAAAATTTCCCACAGGAAAGTCTTGGTTCTTTATTCATGACTGGAATATTTTGTGGTTTCAGAAATAACCACGAAAATTGAAAATGCTACTTGTGAAGTTTTTCCAGATGCACGCAAGTATATTTTCATATATCTTGTATCACATCCCTGGCTTTCAAGCGATTTTGCCTGACAGAATGAATAAACAAGATCGGAGAGGAACTTGCAGGTATAGTGACTTGATGCTGAGATCCCTTTGACACTATAAGCTTCTTGATTGCAGAACTTTATCTTGATCACCTTTAAAATCCCTAGGACAAATCATAGAAAGAAAGTAGACACCTATGGATGGATAGACAGATGATTGAATAGATGCTTGAATAAATAAATCCAAGGATGAATCCCACTGTGTTTGGAGGCACTTGCTTATATTCTTCCTGCTAAAGTCAGAATTTGAGGGAGAGGATGAAGCTGCTTCACTAGCCTCAATTAAGGGTAGAGGAAAACTACTAAGCATGGAATCCCAGTGAAATCTCATGCCCAGCATCAAGCTTTTCCAGGGTAGGTACTCAATAAACATTGGGTGAACTGAATTGTGGCCCCATATTGATCAAGACTGCTTCAAGGGCACTGCAGGAGGAGTGCTAATAGTGATTATTTCTGATAAATTATTATGAAAATTTCCAAAAATATAGAAAAGTTGAAATAATTTTACATCACTCATTTACCTGTAACCTAGATTTTACCATTAATGTTTCACTATACTTGCTTTATCACATAGCTCTCCATCTAGCCATCTCTCTATTTATCCATCAACTCATCTTATATTTTGATGCATTTCATTTAAATTGCAGACATGAATACCCTTTTCCATAATACTTCAGCAGGCATATCATTAACTAGATTTCAGAATTTGTTCAGAGAATTTTACTTTGATGTAAAAGTGATCATTTGCAGAACTGTGACAATTGCAAACACCTGTGTAACCAAAGCCCTGTCACTATATAGAACATTCCCATCACCCCAGAACATTTAGCAATGGAGATTTGAGGGCTTTTGAAGCAATTCCTTTACCCCCTATCCCCAGAAAGAGATTGATCTAGGGATAACTTAGTTTTAAATTGGAAAGGAAGTACTCTCACAAACTGCTTCAGATCTCAAGTCAATAAAGAGTTGCTTTCTTGTATTTGTTTTTATTCATATTTTAGCTATATCCAAACTCCAAATGCACAGTTGATGGCTAGGGAGAGATTTATGTGGATGTACAACATTACCTGAAGGTCCAGAAACTCAGGAAACAGGAGAGAATAAAACCAAATTAGAATCCTAATTTCTCATGTGTGTTTGTTTTCATTAGCATATTTTGAAATAATATATAGTCGTAGTTTTTGTCAGCATTACAGTTATACCTTGAATTTTGATACATATAGTATGTGTTTTTGGACTGGATATTCTTGGGATATCACCTTTACAGGAGAAAAACAAATAAATAACCAAGGAGCCCTCTGTGAAGGTATGCATGTTGCCAAGTTGAATCCAATGCCAAACTAAATTCCAACCACATGGTACATATAAGTTGAATCCCTTCCAAATGCAGGGCTCCTTCTTAAGTAGCTGTATTGACTAATTACTTTCATCAGGATAATTGCACATAAGAAAAGGGTACAATTATTTCTACCATGTGGAATGTTGACATAGTTTAATGAAGAATTAATACATGTGGTGACAAACTATATATTTAGAGAGGAAATAAAGCAGTTACCAACAATCTGTTTCCAAGAAAGAATTTTTAAACATCTCTGGTATACTCTTAAATATTCAAAATGAAGCTAACAGTTATTTCCACAGCACATAAGACTCACGCCTCCATCTGAGGCAGTGAATGTCAATGCATTGCTATCAACCAGGCACTAATGGGCCCTAAGTTAGGATTTAAGAGTAAAGAAGCAATTAAATTTGGCTCAACTTACATTACCACATTTCAAAGTGATATTTTTTTCAATCATTGTTCCACAAAAATAGTAAACCCACATCATCCTTCTTTGTGAGAGTAACAAATTTTGGAAAATCGACATGCAGAAGGATTATAGTTCAAAATGCCAATGTGTTGACTGGGGCCTAGAATGGCCACTGACAGATAACAGTCATAAAATTAAGTCTTTCATTCATTCATTCAACACATATTAATCAAGCAACTGTTACATGCAAGGTGATATGCTAATTGCTGTATAGGAATTCAAAAGGAATCAGAAAAGGCATCCACTATTGAGAGGTTTATAATCCCAAAAGGATTATTCAACCATTCATTCCACAAGTGTCTACTGGCAACTGTGGACTCTGTGTACACTACCCAAATACTCCTTTAAGACCCGGGCACTCATTCCCCTAGCTGCCAGGAATGTGGACTGTTGATAGCTCACAACCGAGTCCCTCTCCAGAAATTGCTCTAGGCTAAAAGAAGCTGCCTGACCCAAGGTTATACCCTAGTCTTTAGAGGTATCTGTAGCCAATGGCTGGTGCTACTCAGGTGCAAAGGCTCTTGACATAATTAAGACAACTATGAAGAGCATCACAGCTCGAGTTCACCACACTATCAACCGAGGCCTCTGCTGCAGCTCTGTCAAAATTCAACTCTGCCCAATCCTGTCTCTCATTCTTCATGGGTGTGCTTACTGAAAGCTCTCCTCAATAATCCTCCTGCATACAAATCCCAAAGTCTCTGAGAAAG
>JAQZBX010112508.1:0-10190 GCA_029593785.1 Cabassous unicinctus | reverse complement strand
CTCTCATATGGTAAACGGGTGCTCTATCCATTGCGCCACACCCACTTCCTGCCGTGAGGTTGCTGCATCAGCCCACCGCACCGCTCAGGCCGGCGTGCCCTCACAAGGAGGCCTCGGGACATGAACCCGGGCCTCCTATATGGTAAACGGGGGCTCTATCCACTGAGCCACACCCGCTTCCCTATAATTTATGACCTACATAAATGGAGCAAGAGAATTAAAATATAAATGAGAAAGATACACAGCAACTTTAGAAAAGTGGTGATCCGGAGAGAGAGACAAGGGAATAGAATTAGGGAAAGTTTTAAAGGGCCTACAATTCAATCTATAGTCTTTTATTTCTTTTTTTTTTTAAAAAAAAACAACAAAGTAAATATGCCAAAATGTTTAACCATTACCGACTCTAAATGGTGTGAATAAGGATATTTGTTATACTTTATCTTTGCTGTTCAAAATGTTTCATAATAAAATAGGAAACTAGGAGAAAAATAACAATAAAAACCTTTCTATCCATATATAAGGTGATTCTCCTTCCAATACCATAGATCTGGAACCTGTCCATATATTTAATTCAACTGAGCTGTTGCTGTTATATGGGAAACACAGTTATTTATGTGTCTGGCTTTGCGGTGGATTTATTTATCCCTCAACCATCTCTTCTCTTCCATTGGAAGTAAACCCTTCAAAAGCAGGAAGCAGAATGATTTCACACGCAGTGGCTCCTTGGGAGAAGGGACCACTTAAGATTCCCTTTTTAACCCCAGTACTAGCAGTTTTGCTCATCATTGGAGTTCAGAATGTAATTGAGTGAGTTCAATCTGACTTTTACTGAGCTCCACCACTGCAGGCTCTGTGCTGAGCCCTGCCCTCATGGAGCTCACACCCTCTAGCAGAGACAGAACACAGGCACCAAACTGGACTGGACGATAGATGACCTAATGTGACAGACGCACAGGAGAGGCAATTAATTCTGACCAGGACTGCTGGGGAGGGTCACACTGTAATTTAATTGACCACATATTAGTGCTGTTCTTTGGAGTAAGAGATTGCTTGCCCTGGAGACTTAGTTAAAATATGAATCTATTATCTAGAAGGACTAAATCATTGTCTTAGTTTGCCAGGATTGCTATAACAAATACCACAGGCTGGTTGGTTTAAACAACAAGAATTTATTGCTTCACCATTTTGGAGGCTAGAAGTCCAAAATCAAGGTATTGGCAGGATCATGCTTTCTCTAAGTCTGTAGTGTCCTGATGGTGGCTTACTGGCAATCCAAAGCCTAATCCCTGCCTCTGTTACATGGCCATCTGTCTCCTACTCCTGTTTCCCAATTTCCTTTGCTTAAAAGGGTTCCAGTCATACTGGATTAAGGCTCACCTTGTTTCAGTTGGACCTCATCTTAATTAGAACTTTGAAGATCCTAGTTACAGATGAGTTCACATCCACAGGACAGAGTGTTAGGATTTGGACATGTCTTTGCGGGGGACATGAGTCAATCCATAACACCCATCAAGCCTTCATAGTCTATCATCACTTCAGCAGGTTGAGTTTATCAAACTGACCCTAAGACTTAGCAAGGCTAAGACAAGTCAGACCTAGTAATGTCAAAGCTTGGCTTCTGAGACAAGGGAAAAGAAGTACACTTTGTGGACAGGCTTTGGAAAGTCCTGACCCCTGGAAGATACGGTGAAGGCACCAAACAGAAACTGTGAGGGAAAGGAGTAAGATAGACAATTACAAGGAAGGTGGGACCAGACCACGGGTTTAGGGCACAGGACAGTGCTGAGGCAACCTGATCCTGTGTTTTTTGTTGCCTCAATAGTTTCTAACAGTAACTCTTAGGAAATGCCCACACACTGGAAAAATTGCCGCTGCTGGTAAATAACAATGATGCCCCAAGGAAGGCTCTTGATTTCTGCATTACTCCCTGTAATGGAGGCAGCCATCCTGGAGTTGGCCATTGGGACATGCCTGTGTTGCCCCATGGCTGTTTAGGCTCAGATTGAAAGCTTTGATTCTGCCTCCAGTTTTTGGCAGTTCCCTCTGATATGGCCTCCTCTACAGCTTTTTTGTCTGTACTTAATTGCGTCCCCTAGAGGGGTCCAGTTTGTCATGGGTAAAACAGCTTTGTTGAAGATGAGCTAGAGGGGAGTGAAAATCCTGCTCACACTTCATGGAACACCTGACACCCTCCCTTCCCTTCTTTTACCTTATTCTTCAAGACTTGGAGTGCTGTGTCTCCTTCTTAAGGAAATCTTTGCTGTGTCCTCTCATGCTCCCCAGGGTGGGTGAGAAGGTTCCTTCCCATGGCTCCCCATAATACCTCTTTGTATTGCTATCCTTCCACTTACAGCACTATCTGGTATTTATCCATTTGTGTGTCTGCCTGTTTAGTAGGGCTCTGAGGTCTCCAAGGGCAGGAGCCCTTCCTTATTCATCTTCCTCTGCTCATTGTTTGGCACAGGGCTGGGCACACAGGTGGTGCCTGAAACATTAGTTGAACAGAGCTGAGCTGATAATGCACTGGAAATCCTGTTCTTTATTTGCTACAATCTGGCCCACTGGTTTTCTTTCTTCTGCTTATTTTCTTTTGCTGTGTTGAGTGCATAAGCAATACTTGAAAGTATTCTCCTTGTAAAAATTCAAGCAAAAGTATGTAGAGTAAAAGGCATAAGTCCCCATGTATCTCTCCCACTGCACTCCTCAACCCCACTTCCCTCCCCAGAGACAGTCACTATTATCAGTTGGGTTTTTATTCTTTCAGAAGTTCTCCAAGCATTTACAAATATATGTTGCTTTAGTTTCCTAGCTGCTAAGTCAAACACCACACAATGGATTTGCTTAAACAACAGAAATTTATTGGCTCATGGTTTGGGGGCTAGGAGAAATCCAAAATCTAGGCATCAGCAAGACAATGCTTTCTCCCAAAAGTCTATGGTATTCTGGCGCTGGTTGCCTGTGATCCTTGGGACCCTGACTTTTCTGTCACATGGCAACACACATGGCAGCATCTTCTCCTTTCTCTTCCAAGTTCTGTTGACTTCCAGTTTCATCCTGTGGCCTTTTTCTTTATAAAGCCTCAGTTGGGCTACACCTTAACTACAAATTACATATTAAAAATGTCTGATTACAATGGGTTCAAAGCCACATGAATGGATTAAAGTTAAGAACACATTTTTCTGGGGTACACAATTCAACCTACCATGTATATGTAGATGAAGAAACATGCCATTTTATTTTGTGGGGTCATACCATACATCTGATTCTGCATTTTGCTTTTACTGCTTATGTGGTAGTTTAAGGCTTTTGTGGACCCCAGGAAAGATCATATCCTTAGAGCGAATCCATTCCTTTAGGTGTGAACCTATTGCAGATGGGACCTTTTGATTATATTATTTCATCTAAGGACCTTTGATTAGATTACTTGGGTAGGGCATGACCCAGGGTGGGTCTTAATCTTCTTACTAGAGTCCTTTATAAATGGATGAATATGGAAAGAGACAGAGAGAAAAACTCCCAGAAGCTGAGAGAGGAAGCCCCAGAAGCCAGAAGGTGAAAGCAATGGGACCCAGAGGTGAAGGGAGAGACAGCAGATGCCACCATTGTGCCCTGCTGTGTGACAGGAGTCCAGGATCACCAGTAGCTGATTTCGGGGAGAAAAGGATCACTCGATGAAGCCTTGATTTGGACATTTTCTCAGCCTCAGAACTGTAGGTGTATAAGTTAATAAATCCCCATTGTAAAAGCCAACCCAGTTTTGGTATATTGCCTTGGCAACCTTTAGCAAACTAAAACAGTTTATCAGTTGTTGGAGTTTGGCCGTTTGATGTAATTAGGGATTCCAAAAATAGATTTTGGATCATGCTTGTAAACTGGTCTGCTAAACTGGGCATGATTAAGTTATGATTAGGGCGTTAACTGGGCCACGTCAGTAGGGCGTTGAGCCCCACCCCTTGATGGGGTGGGAATCAAATATAAAAGGCAAGGCAAAGGACACAGTTGGAGCAGTTTTGATGTTGGAGTCTTGAGCTGAAGCCCTGGGAAGTAAGAGAGCTTGGTTGTGAGGAAGAAGAGAAGGCCCCGGGATAGAAACAAGCCATTCACCTGATAGTCTACAGCTGACCTTGTGGAGGAAACAGAGGCGCTGAGCCCAGAGAGAAACGCAGCCCCCGGAAGAGAGGAACCCAAGAAGCCTGAACCCTGGCAAATGTCGGCAGCTGTCTTGCTCCAACATGGGGCAATGGACTTTGGTGAAGGAAGAAACTCATGCTTTATGGCCTGGTGACTGTGGAGTTCTACCCCAAATAAATACCCTTTATAAAGACCAACAGATTTCTGGTATTTTGCATCAGCACCCTTTTGGCTGACTAATACATCAGTGTTTTGGACTTTCCACATCAGTGCATATGGTCTATCACATTCATTTTAACTACATCATAGCAATCTATAGAAACTAGGTAAGGGGCTAGGATTGGTTTAAATACAAAAGGAACATATTGAAGGATATTAGCCAGTTCACAGAATTGAACTTGTAGGAAGGCAGGGGATCCAGACCCTGAAGCCATGTGGTCAGGGACAATGCCCAGCCATACCATGTGTGTGTGTGTTGGGGGGGTGCAGCTTCTGCAGTGAAGACCCCACTGCCAATACTTCCCAGTCTTTGCAGAGCACAGGGCTGAACTCCTGGAACTCCTCCACTGCCACCCTGAAAGACCCAGATGCTTCCACTCTACACTTGCTAGAATATTGCTTTTCCTCCAGCAACCTCCTCTTTGGCTTTGTTGTCACCACCCTGGTCACCTTTGTGTCCTCAAGGGAACCAGGCAATAGAGTGATCTTTAACTGAGAGAAAAGCAAATCTTGGGTTTCCAAAAGGAGCCAAGGAAATGTAATGGTAGATAATAGTTGTAATGGTTCAGCTCATGCATCAGCTTGGCCAGGAAATGGTGCCCTGTAGTTTGGTCAAGCAAACACTGGCTTAATTATTAATGTGAGGACATTTCACAGACTTAAATCATTAGTAAGTTGATTGCATCTATGACTGATTACAACTACAATCAATCGAGGAGATTGTCTTCAGCAATGAGAGACATCTCATCTAATCAGTTGAAGGCCTTAAAAGGAGAAGTGCTGATTTCAGCAGTCAGAGGAGAGAATTTTCATCTCTACTTCCTCTTCCTGCGGAATTCATCAAGGAACTACACTGGAGTTCCTGGCTTGCAGCCTGTCCTACAGGATTTGGACTTGTTTACCTCCACATTTACACAGGACGATTTTATAAAATCTCATATTTACAGTATCTCCTGTCAGTTCTGTTTCCCTAGAGAACCCTGACTAATACAATAGCAATAACCAGTTAACCATTAAATAGAAAAGTGGGTCCCACTCACAATAGCAAAAAAGCTACAAACTATGAAGGAGCAAACCACCCAATTTAATTAGAATCATGGCTTCTGGTATCCAGGTCCCACATGGAGACAGAGAAGGGGTAATCAGTGACAGCAGAGTTTGTCCTCCTTTGTTTTGTGCCAGGGGAGGTAAAATGCAAGCTTTACATCAGTACCTCTCACAGGCACTAACATTTATTGTCAGAACTGTAATGTAAACAACAGGCATGCTTTTGAATTAATTAAGTGCTTACTTTTATGGAAGATACACTGTAACCTACAGTGTATTTTCCTGTCTAGCTACTCATGCTTAGGATCCCTCCACTAACGTCCACCCCATTTAAGCACACACATACACACTGGCATAAAGCTCCTCCTGAGTGGCAGTATGGCAGGAAAAAAAAAAAAAGCACACCTTTAAAAGTAATTTTTAGGACTTCCTTTTATCATATCACATTTACAATGATCATATTTTCTGCACCCAAACTCAAAATACATGCTTTGAGGAAAAATTTTTAAAGGTTGAGGATATTTCTTTTGGTTCCATTTATCCTCTTCTCCCATAGTCTTGAGTTTTGCATGCATTTTGAGGATTATTTGTTTTGCATACGTTTTGTTATGATATCCATGCCTTTAAGTCATTTTCACTTAAAAAAATTTTTGCTATAAGCTGGATGCCGACCTTGGGCAACTCATTTGGATTCTCCTAGTCTCTTGGAGACAGAAAATGTGAAATCAGTTGTGGGTGGGGTTGAGTAAGGTTGGGGATTACCTGGCAAAGAGGGTTGAGTGAGGTAATATATGGGAGAACATTTTTGGGGAGAGTGAACTAAACTGTCTAAATGCAAATGATTTCGCTCTAGGCTGAGCTTCTCAAGGTCTGGAACCTGCTCTGTTACTGTATCTAGTGGTACCTTCCTTTGCCTAGCACAGTGCCTGGTATATACAACACTGAGCCAGTTGTATGCATTTGCTTATTTCTAACCTTAAAATTTCTTTTGTGTAGGTATTACTATAATCTGTATAAGAAAAGCATGGGTTTTTATTAAATTAAAATTTCAAATACTCACCCAATCTCTCCCTACAAACTCCTCAAGAGTCTCTCTATTGATGTCTGAAATTGCACAATTAGAGATTGTTTCATTTGACATGAAGCTTTGTGTCTTCTTAAGATGTAAACACTTTGGGAGGGGAGTAGCACATTCTGCCTTCTTGTTGTAAATAGGTTTATCAGATATTTTTCTGGGAGTCAGGTTTGCTAAGAGACCAGAGACAAGGAGAGACTGAAGAGCACTTAGTGGTGGGAGAGAGAGTCTGTCCCTGAGGAACTTTTGAGGTTGATGGATAAAGAAATGAGGTTTTTCTCACAGCTCTTTGAACAAATATCCACACCACTGACAGAAAGAAGATGAGAAAGTGAGAAGGGGAGGCTAAGAAGCAGGCTGGGCTAGGTAGAAAGGCCAGCTGTTGCGATGCCCTGTGGAATACAGACAAGAAGCCAAAGACACAACAAGGGCAGGCACACACACAGCTACACTATAAGCTTAGAGACACACTGCGCACACACAGTTACACACCCATCTCTGAGGCTCAGGCCCTACAGAGCCAACCCATCAGTCTATGACCAAAGCCTCATTCCCTCAAATTGTTTGGTAACTAGGCCCTCATTTCCTGCTGGCAGAAAAATACTTTCCTTTCCCCCCTGTTGGGGATTGAATCATGTATCCCACAAAAGACCTGTTCAAGTCTTAATCTGTGTTCCTGTGGGTGAGAACCCATTTGTAAAGAGGACCTTTGAAGATATTATTAGCTAAGGTGTGGCTAAACTGAATGAAGGCAGGCCTTGACCCATTATGGCTGCAGTCCTTATTAGCAACGGAAATGGGACCCAGAAGTAGAAGTCAGAAGTCAGCAGAAACCAGAGGAGCAGACACAAGAAGAGAGAGACTGACGTGTGATGGAGGATTGCCGGAATGCTACAGATTCTGGGAGAAAGCAGGCCTGCCAATACCTTCATGCTGGACTTCTGGCCTCCCCACGCATGAGACAGTGCATTCCAGTTGTTTAAGCCAACCCATTGTGTGGTGTTGGTCATAGAAGCCCTGGCCAATGGACACACCTCCTATTCCTACCTTCCAATCACCCGTCACATACCAGTGTGAAAACAGGTTTGACATGGTAGGCCAAGCCCTATCTAGGCGACTTTAATTATTCCTGTACGAGGCCACCCTCAGGCACCTGAACTGCCTAATTTGGGAAGAACAGTTAGAAGAAGTTCCCACCTGAATAGCAGTGAGGAGCAGGCTCACCTTGCTCAACACATTATCCAGGGGCCAGCTGGATGGGAGTTCCTATTTGACCCAGGCTTCCCTTGGACAGGGTCTCCATTTCTAATTGAGGTTATATATTCAATCCAAAGGCTACACTGTCAGGATGCTTATCATATCTCTTATCCCGAGAGGACTGCGCCACAGGTAATAATTTTTAAAATAATCTCGTGAATAATATAATTGCATTATGCCTTTTTTAACGTTAAAAACATTAATTTTCTAAATGTAAACACTTACTATACACCGCACTTTTGAAATCCTCTTGTGGCATTTTTTTTTCATCTTTTTATACAAAGAGCCTCTCTGAGAAGCCCAGAAGATTCTTTGGCTGGTTTTATTTTCCATTTTAAAATTAAAAGCAGGGAGAACAGCCATTTGTTCGTTTGCTGTTCTTATCACTTAATTTTAAAAATCTCTTCTTTTAATTCCACAAATTTTTAAAAATTTTTCTTCTATCACCAAAGGTTACTCGAGGTCATTTTCACATCCCACCTAGTCCAATTGTGTTCTTAGGTGTTAACTAGATCATAGGTATTTAACTAACTTTTTAATACTCCCCCAAATCTTTCTGAGGTGTGAAGTCTTGCAGGGCCCTTTGGGCTTTCTCACTCTAAGGCCACATCCCATTAATGCTCTGGGATCCACCACCAACCTTCCCTTTTGTCATAGTCATTTTTGTGTTGATACCCTTACCAGAAGAAATACCTTAGAGTTCCATTTATTAAACAATTAGCTAGGTCAAAGTAATCGAGAATTTCATAGAAATAAATACAGTGCATCATAATGTTGAAACTGCGAACTCCCTTGAGGTAGTAGTTTGCATGGTAACTATCAGATTTCACCTTGAAATTTTTGAAATACCTCATGGTACTCCTGGGAGTTTGCCATGGCACTCCAGGCACCCCAGAGCATAGTTTGGATATTGTAGCCCTCATCTGTTAATATTTATTATCTAAGGATTTGAAAAGTAGAGCAGAGTTGGAGGAGAGATAAGACAAGATAAAAAAAACACTAAATAATATGTTCATGATAAAAATGGTATGATATGGTCTTACTTGTAGAAAATTACATTTGATTGTATATAAATAAATATATGCACAAAAAGAAGTATCACCAAAAGATTAATATTGATTATATCAAAATGTTGGGATTTCAGGTTACTTGATTTTCTTATTTGGTGTTTAAATTTTTCCATAGATTTTCCATCTTCTTTGTAAACTCAGGCAAAATGTAGTTATTTTCATTTGGAAAAAAAAGAAGAAACTAAAGATCTCTAGAAAATAGTAATGAAGAAAATACTATGTGGAAATAATTATAGTGATACAACCAGATCTATACTAACAGGCAATTTAATGTCTTAGTCATTTAGATTATCAATCAAAAAAGAATGAAAAAATAAATTAAGCATTCTACTCCAGAAATTAGAAAAATAATAAAAAATTAAAATTGATTAATAAATGTAAAAGATTTTGATACATACACATACACATGTGTATACTGTAGCAAGCCTTTTTTTTTCACTAGGGAAATGGAGAATTCAAGAATACATAAAACATTAAGGGATGATGGGGAAATAACAAGATGTACTAAGGCAAGTCAAAGAATTTTAAAGGAATGCCTTGGATAGTACAAAATTTAGATAAAATGAATTAGTTTCCAGTTTCTGTTAAGAAGAGATAAGAACTAGACTGATAACCTCAGGAAAAAAATGATAAATGTTTCAACTTTACCTCTAAAACAATTCTGTTTCTCATGTGAATTGTTTCTAACCTTCACAGAACGGATGTCATTTTAACCTCTATGTCATTTTAACTATTCTAGAATATAAAGAATACTATAAATGCTTCCAAATCAGGTTTCAATATATTTTAAAGCCAACTTCATGCAAAATATCTGAGGAATTCCTAATAAAGCTGGAGCAAGAGAAAAGGGGCTACAATCACAGCTAAATTTCATTATTCTGGAAGCACTAGCTAAGACACTTGGATCAAAAAAGAAAAAGAGGGAGGTATAAATATTAGAAAGGAAAATTAAAAAGTTGGAGGATTTTTCCATATGTGTGATGTTGTATTTGTATAAGTAAAAATCCCAAAATTTATTCAATTGAAATGAATAAATTTTCTGTATACACAAATGATAATAGATTATGTAATACAACAAAATTTTGAGAAAAAAATTATTTCTTAAAGCAGAAATAGTTAAAAGTCTGCTTAAGGACTTTAAAGTAGGCATGCGCAAATAGGAAGAGAAAACTCATGGACAGGCGTAGTGAATAGTATAAAGTTGTCAGTTCTTGATATATTATAAATTCAGATACTTCCCATTCAAAATTTTGATGGGCAAAATTTTGACAGGTATTTATTTCATGTATATGTTTTGTTTTTAAACTTGACAGAATGATTCTAAAGTTTATCTGGAAAAAATAAACATGGAAGAATAATTAGGAAAATTATGTAAAAGAAGAACTACAGGG
>JAQZBX010112507.1:0-10191 GCA_029593785.1 Cabassous unicinctus | reverse complement strand
ACAATGTTCCACAATATGACATCGAAACAACAATTTTCCCAGGGAATATTGTTCAACATAAAACTAAAGTCATATACATCTCAAGCACCTAAGACAACCGAATTGAGATACCTGTGAGCTGTCTTTCCCACATTCAGGTCGTTGTTACAGATGAAGTCCAAAGAGAAGAGAATTTTCTTAAACCTACCTTCAGTTTGTAGCCTATATAGAGGAAAAAATTTACTAGCCTAGGCAAAAGAGAAGATGGAGAGATCTGTTTTTCAAGGTGGCTGAGAAATCTAAATTTATACTATTGGATCATTCCTTTGCTCATCAAATGATGTGCTCTATCCTTCACAAGAGGAAACCTGGCTATCTACTTGCATAGATGGGAACTCGGCATCTATTTCTGTAGCTGATTAAGGATTGTGCATTGGATATGCCACTTAAAAGTTTTCAGGAAGCTGGTATTGGACTAATTATGCCATATGATAGCTTCCATTAAAAAATATATATTTTACTTCTAAGTGAAATCACCAGTTACCTTCTTATAATCCCTTTTTAGAATGTGCTCTTTATTTTAAACTTTGTAATGTTTGTGATGTTGGTGAATAAAGCATGTTTTAGCTTTTTTAAAAAAAAGAATATGGATGGAGCTTAATAAATTTTAACAAAGTAGCACAGATGATGTTTATTAACACATGCATGACTAGATCATAAATGCCAGGCACAGGAGCGTGTGTTTCCTATTGATTGCCAATAGAAAGTAAGTACCAATTCTCTATAAGGTAAGCTATTAAAGAAGACTCAGTCCCTGCTCTTAAAATATATAATCTAGTTAGGGAGATGAGGTATAAATACATGAAAAGTTATAGTACCTTTAGAAAATAATATTTTATTGGGTATAGAAAAAAGGGACAGGGCATTCTAGAAAGAGGAAACCCACCCAAGGGTTGTGGCAGAACTAAGCGTTGAGGGGCCTGCTTTCAGAGTACCTGTAATTCATTTGCAGCACACCTGGGTACCAGAGCAAAGCTTTGGAAGCTATTTGGAATAAAAGGCTTCTTTGAGTATATACATAATATTAGGTGAGTTCAATTAATGTTTTGAAAGCTGGCACGTAAGGTGGAATAGTTCTCAGAACTAAAACTCCACTGTTTTCTTTAAATGGCATCAAATGTGGCTTAAATTTTCTATTTAGACTTTTTCCAGGGTTTCATGCATGAGCTCCACATTGTTGCCCAATAACATACTTTACTGTACTTAGAGTAAAATGTATATTATTGTATATGAACAATTATTACATTTTATTATTATAATGTAAATGAAATATAAATTATTATATCTGAACAAAATTATACTTTCTTATTGACATCAAACACACTAAAGTTAAATATGTGATTAAATTAGCAAATAAAAATAAAATTATAGGTAAGCTCTGTTGATGTCATTACCAACAGTTCTGGGACTTGGTCAGAAAATATTAAAAATTTAGTTACTAATATAATATACATGTTCTATAAAAATGTCTAAGCAACTGTCTTCCAAATGAATCTATTTTCAGGCCTGTTTCTACAATCCAGGAAAATTTGGAAAGATTTTTATGAATGAGTACACCATTTTATGAATGAGTACTATTTACAACATATTATCTTCAGCAATAGTACATATCTGTATTAATAGTTTTGGTGACCGACTTCATATTTTTTAATTATGACTCCCCCAAAATTTAATATTCCCTTCCTACAAGGCTAAGAGTTTTCCATTCTTTGTAGTTTTGTGTGCTTCCAAGTAGAACTTTAAGTGAAAAGGTATAGTCATTTAATAGTTTGTTAGAAACAATTTTCTCTCCAAAAATGTAACCCATTTTCAATTCTTAAAGCAGTGCAAGATAGGGTCATTTTCTCTATAGTTTGCCAATACTAGATATCAATTTTAAATCTATTTTTACATATCTATTGCACTTTGTTTTTTTGTCAAACTGAGAGGTTTAAACGTGGTCTCTCATTTCAATCTGCATTTATTTGATTATTAGCTGGCAAGTAACTTTGCTATTGAATTTTAAAAAGGTTTCCACCCAAATTCCCTTTAATTCCTCTGTAATCCTGTTCCCATCTTTCTGAAATAAGTCCTAGACATTTTGTTTTATTTATTTTTTTAATTAACAACTTTATTTCAAATTCATAAAAATAAAAGAACAGAAAAAACAGTACAACAAGTTATGGAAACATTACTCCTAAAACGTTCTTTTTCAGACACCTTTATTTCATCTAATTCCAACTGTTAAATAAGCAATAAAATATGTCCTGGACATTTTATTAATACTGTCTAACTCTACCCCACTTCTCTGTGTGTTGACAGGTTGGTTAGATTTCACATTGTTGGTCATTAAAAAAAAAAACAAAGGACGAAATTTGGTCAAATGCAATATTGCTCTGAGAGGTCACAGACTTACTGAATTCAAGCTTAAAAACCCGTGAAAGATTTTGATGCCAAAACATGATTTGGAGGAGTGTTCAGCATTCCTCAGCTTGTTATTATGGTGAAAGCACTTACACGGGGAGTTCAAGCACAAGCAGAAACCTTGTGCAGATAAGGCTGTTTATAAAAAAATATTAAGCAATAAGCAGAGGAAAGCGGTTCCATCTTGACGTATTCCTAAGAGCCACCCTCAAGCTACAGCATGACAAGCGCACAGTAATTATTGCGCTGCATTGTAGAGGAGGGTATCTTTGCGTAAGAGATGAAGTTCAGAACCCTTGTGGCAGGAGATAGAATTCTTCAGCATGACACTCACTTTAAGACATCAGAGTCCTTATAGAACTTTTGTTTTTCTTTTTGCTTTGTTGTGGATGATTCTTAAAAATCTCTGTCTTGTTCCCATCTCCCTCCTGAGTTTCCAAATGCCCTGTGAACATTCTCATCGGATTTTTACTCTTTTCCCCTCATTCAACGCACCTGAAAACAACCCACCTCAGATCAATACTTCCTCCAGACACGCCCATTTCTATTCAGCATGGCCATCCCCTTTGTTCTGGTTCAAAACCTATTCACTTCTCCCATATTCAACGGCTGCTATGATCTTAGGATATTTTTTGCCAGTGTCTCACCCTCTAGCCTTTCTTTTCCATCCCAATGTCCACTACCCGACTCTTAGCATTACTCTATTCCTTTAACAACACAAATGTGCTTAAAATTGGGGTCTCCCTGCCCTTAGCACATTCCTTGACAATTCTTCTTGAGTAGCTGTTGGATTTATCTTCTAAATAACAAGGCTATTATCATATCACCCTCTTTATTTTAAAAATAAAAATAAAAAGGAAATCTTTGGTGCTCTTCCCACCAAATGATCCTGCCTACTGAATAAAGTATAAACCCACACACCTAACATTCAAATGCCTTATAACCTATCACCATATGAATATCCACTGCATGCCTACATATTCCTTCAGCTCACCTGAAATATTAACCAATTGTTGAATGATCTTTATTTTATCTAATCTTTTTAAATATACCATTCCACCTCCCCACAACCATTCATAACCATTGTTTTCACATTTTAAAGCTAAATTTAATTTAAGAGCAATGCCATCTAATAGGTAGGTCTTACCACTGGGTAACATGGAGTCGTTATAATAGTGATCTCCCTGACAATAAAACTCTCTATTTAGCCACCTGTTGACTCTACCCTGCAGCAAGACACAGTCATATCATGTCTGCCTTTAAACAAATAATGTTTGGATCGTTAGGATTGTAAGCGTTATTCATCCGATTTTAGGACTGCTGGCCCAGGTTCTAGTATACAGTCTCTCCAAGACTGGAATTCCTCTCGTTGATCTTATTTCCCCAAGGCAGGCAACAGAAAGGGTATTAGAGCAGGTTGTCTATGAACTCACCTCCCTTTCTAAGAATTAGAATGAGCAAATATTTAATTTAAATACCTCCTGCTTGCTTATGTACAAAATAGGAAAAACGGAATTAAATTAATTGTGTGAAAAGATTTACTGAAAAGTGCTGACTTCTTGTTAGGTAACATGGAGTTTAGAGTTTCAGAAATCCTAAAAACAGGATGGAACCGGCAATTGTGGCCCAATGTTCAAGGTTATTGAAGTATCTACAATACATAAATTGTTATCAAGACAGTTTTTCTAGAAGACAAAGACATTTTACGACTAAGCTGTTTTTTTGGTTTGTCTGTTTGCTTTTGTAGAGAGCACTGTCATGTTTAGTTTTTGTCCAGATTCACTTAGCAGTTCCACAAGAGAAAAATGTTGAGAGTACATAATCATGCGAAGATTACCTAGCCATAGGTAACAACCTGCTTGCAAAACTTTTAATATCCCATACAAAATTTTAGGTAAGACTAGAAAGAAATGCAGCAAAGGTAGAAGCATTTGCACTTAAAGTTGTGAAACCAATTAGGCAATTTACTAAAACATTTCTGAACAGCAGAACAGTACAGAGTGGATGGATACTTAGGTAAATAACCACAATAAATAAAATAGAAAATTTAACTCAGTCTTAACGCAATCATTTGATATGCCTCTATGCCTTTGTAATAGCATCAAAGCCTGTATTTACACTAGTAATTATCTCATGAAGTTCAAGAGGCAGGATTTCACATGACAAATAATATAGGATTATAATTTCTAGTTGTTTTCATGCTTAGGAATGGAACAAATGGACACATTGGTTTATGACACAAATTTTCTGAGATAATATGAGGCAGTCAGATACTGCTAAGTTTTTCCACTTTCAGAAATAATCAGGCATATCTTGAGTTGTTCTTATATTAAGAGTACTCTAAAATATATTAACAGTGACACATGTAAAAGTGACACATTATTTTATGTATAATTTGTCAATCTTAGAATGAATCCCCCAAATTCTGAAAGTTCAACCACAAAATGGTGACTATAAATGGTCAATATCCTGTCTTGAAATAAGATGTCAAAATAGCTTTCATGCTTTTGACATGAAAGAAAATATTCCGTGGAAAAGCCTGAACTTCATCAAGCAATATTTGAATATAGAACAGATCTGTCCTATAATCCTGACCAAACTCATCCTTTAATCTTCTTCAACAAGAAAAGCATGATTTGTCTGAGAATTACAAAACAATTTTGGAGGCAACGCAATGCCTTACTGCAAATGGGGCCTCTCTTTGGGTGGGTGTGACTTGAGGGATGATGAGAAGTTTTCTTTCCTCCAAAATAGGTCTTTCCCTGTAATGTCATTAGAGATGTGTGACTTATTATCCAATAGTTTGTTCTTTAAAAATGTTAACACCACATGTGTAAATATTTTCACTAAGTATGAAGTTAGTTTTAGTTTTGTAAATCACTCACCTTTAGGACAATATAACCATGAGGCTATCACTAAGTTAGATTACATTGTAAGGCTTAAAAAAATATAATAGCCTACTAATTTTGCCCCTAATTCCATCCTTCCACCCCGTGTCTTAAGTCAATATCTCCCAACCCTCTGATGGAGGCTAGCTGGTTCTAACAAATAAATAAAAATAAAAATATGATTTTAGCAGCCAATTACATGGAAGTATTGGATGAAAACGTGCTGGTTGATAATTTTGCCAATTGAAAATGAGGAGTAATAGCATAGAGTCTTAAATATCTATATTCAGGAATTAAGAGAAGCCAAACAGCCAGCAAATACAACAGAGTAAAATCTGCAGAAAAGTGGGGGTGGGGGCGGTGGGGGGGGTAGCAATAATAATAGCATTAGCATCATAAACACACAAAGGAAGGGACAGAGTCCAAAAGTTAAAGAAAAGAAAAAGGACTGGAAAAAAGGCCATTGGAAGACCAAAGATGACTCCAAGTAAAATTCGGGGAAAAAATGATATGTCAAGAAGCAGGAATGTAAGGTTAAGTAAAAGAATTCCTTGGTGTAAAGTATAGAAGAAAGTTGCTTAGGCACAACCTTTCTGAAGAGTTGAGAGGCAGTAGCAAGGCAAGATACTGGATAGTAATTTAATAGGAGGAGGTGATTTGTTTTGTTTGCTTTCTTGCCCTGTACTTATTTATATCCAGAGGGAAAAGAGTTAGGAAAAAGGGAGAGACTGATGATGCAAGTGTGATAGAATATAATTGATGGTGGAGGAGGATGTAGTAAGTGCCTTCAGGCAACAGTACTCAGTATTGCATTCCTAACTCTAAGCATAATGCCTGGCTCAGAACAGAAGTGGATCAAATGTGTTTTTGAACTAATAAAAAATCGAAGAGGTCAGTCCAGAAAGGAGGTCAATTCCTTCTTTTAAAACAAAGGAAAATGATAAAAGTATGAGTAAAGTTATGAAAGTGTGGATGTAAGAAAGAATACAGAAAGAAAAGGAATTTCAGGGTATAAACATTTCCACAAAGTAGGAAGCAGGTTATTTTGTGAGCATGAGTAATGGGGATAAGGTGTGATGCTGATTAGAGCAGAAAATATTTAACATAACTCCTGTGAAAAACTAAACTGTGCTTAAAGAAGAACAGAATCTAAGATGCACTGACTGTCCCAAATGTAAAACGAAAACTTCAGTCAATAAAACTCAGAGTTAACTACTTATGCTTTTGACAGATCTATATGATTATATCATTTTCTTCTAAAATCAAGTTGTATTTAGTCATTAACATTTCAGAATAATCATGTTCATTTGAAGAAATGTTTTCATCACTTATAACTCATTACAGCTGTTAAATAACTTCTGGGATTTGGAAAGATAATACCCAATTGCTGTTATTCTTATAGTAAAATACTTTTGTGTTCCTTAGAAAGCTAAGAGATTTAGACAATCTCATTCACTCAGTTCTTTTAAATTTCATTAAAACTGAAAATGGAATATAACTTTATTTCCATTTCTAATTTTGGACTAGCTATCAGCTCAATGGTAATAAAACTCGTTTTCCTGTTGCTAGCACTAGATTGGACCTAACAATGACAGATCAAAGCTATTAGCCTGTCCAGAAGATCAGTTAAAGTAGGAAATCTCTCATCAAAATCCTTATAACAGCTGTCATTAAATTCCTGCTGCTGAATGAAAGGCTGGCACAGCTGGAAATGGAGAAAAGCAGTTAGAAAAACAACTAAGTTTGATAAGAAATGTTTTCTTACTATTGTCTACTGGTTTTTGACAAGGAGTACTGCTGTGAAACACGCCATTTCCAGACCATAAAATGTCGACACTTTCTTCTTAGTTTTATTATTTGATATTGAATGAATGTAAAATGAGGAAGGAGACAGCTCTGATCTGAAGGTGAGGACAATAACATTCAGCTGTGTGGATAAAAACCTCTCTTAGCTCCTCTCCATCTGAACTCTGGACAACCAAATTACACCTGGCAACAATTTGAGACAGCATGGTGGAGGCAATATAGAATGGACTCTCAACGAAAATGAAGTTGTGTTTCACTGGTTGCTCAACTACTGTCTTAAGTGTGTGACCTGAAGAAAGGTATTCTATCTGTCAGCCTTAGTTCATCATCTTGCAGATTCAGGTAACTCTAGTCACCTCATAGGCTTTTGGGGAGAAAGAAAGAACTCATCTAACTCACTATCGTACACCATTGGCACTTGACAGATGTGTATCTCAAGAATTGTCTCTTCTTCCATAATGTTTACAGGATGTAAGATTAAGTTAGTAAGATACAGGTTGTTCTGTTTTATTGGACAAATAGTTTCCAGAATAAAGAGAGTTTTTAAAAAGGAAAGTGCTGTTGGTTTTCCTTGAAGAACAACAGAAATGCTCATCAAGTCTCTTATTCTATAATAAATTCATTTTGAACTTTTGTCATTCAGCTTATTGTAAAAATGTCTTTCAAATTCCTCATCTTTGGGGAAAAATATTCTCTCTGAACCATAAAAGTGACCTTGATCATCACAAAGCTAGATAGTTTATATCCTGTGGTTTCTATCCCAAAGGATTCAGATAATTCAAAAATTTGTTTATGAAAGGGCTTATGAATTTTGCCTCTAAAAGATCTGTTCTCTGCAAAGTGAGTTCTATTATGTCATTCAAAGGAAAGGTAATTATCTTCAAATAATTTTTAAAGACCTAAAGTCTAGTATGCATACAAGTCAGGTCCTTTTGTAAATCCACAAGATGAATTACTAGTGAAAATTAGTAATAGATTTTTGTAATATCAAATGCATAAATAAATGCATCTTCAATTAGGTTTCAATGAATAGTTTAGTATGAAAAGAAATGCAAACACATTTTGCAAATAATATTTTCTCTTAAGACCATATGAACTATAGGGAAATCTAAAATTTATTTTTAAATGACTGATTATAAATTCAACAAAATTAATTTTAATTAGCTTACTTCCTAAAAAATAAGATTGGTATTTTTAAACTCATATAAATTTGTCAAGGATGCCTTCAGTATATTTTAGTATTAATCTTCAAGATTAATCGTATTAATCCTTTCTCATTCTTAAAGTCAATTCTACTAATGGCTAGTATTTTACAATTTTATTAAAGATGACTTTTTTTCTATTGTTATTTTGTTGACATTACACCAGAATAAGCTATTCAAATCATGGAACCAGTGCACTATGTTTTATAAGACCAATGTGTTTTGGGGAAGTGGTAATTTTTTGCATATAGAAAAGCATAGTAAAAAATTATTTTTAAAAAATTAACCCTTTTATTTTGAGATAGTTGTAGATTCATATTCAGTTCTAAGAAATAGCACTGAGCGATCCGGTGCCCCCTTTTTACAAATATCTCCAAAGTTAAACTTTTGCAAAACCATAGTACAATATCGCAACTAGGATACTGATAATTATTTAAAGCATTTTGACTTGTATTCATTTTGTGTGTATGTGTGTTTGTGTGTCTGTGTGTTGCTTTTAGTTCTAATCAATTTTAGTACAAATGTAGGTTTGTGTATCCATAACCAAAATCAATATACAGGATAGTTCCCCTTTACAACCATACCACTCCCACTCCTGCTTCCCATTCCCTGGTAACCACTAATCTATTCTCTATTTCTATAATTTTGCCATTTCAAGAATGTTGTCGAAATGTAATTATACAGTTTGTAACATTTTGGAATAGGCATTTTTTCATGCAGCAAAGTGCCCTGGAGATTAATTCAAGTTGTTGAGTGTATCAATAGCTACTTCCTTTTAATTTCTGAGGAGTATTCCATGTTACCCATGTACCACTGTTTGTTTTGCCATTCGTCCTTTGAAAGATATCTGGGTCGTTTCTACTTTTAAGCTGTAAGAAAGCTTCTATGAGCAATCATGTGCCGTCTTTTGTCTGAATCTAAATTTCCATTTCTGTGGAATAAATAACTAAGTGTGATATTGCTGTGTTGTATGGTAGTTGTATGTTTAGTATTTTTTTTTAATAGCCAACATGTTTCCCAGAGTGGCTGTACCTTTTTACATTTATACCAGCAATGCATTAGCAATTCAGTTTCTCCACATCCTAACTAGCAATTGGTATTGTCCCTATTTTTATTTTAGCAGTTCTCATAGATAAGTAGTGATATAGCAGAGTGCATTTAATTTCCATTTCCCTAATGGCTAATGATGTTAAATATCTTTCATGTGTGTAACATCTGTACATACCCTTCTGTGAAATATCTGCTCATTTATCTTATCCATTTTCTAATTTTATTATTTGTTTTTCTACTATTGAGTTTTGAGAATTCTTTATATATTCTAGATACTGGTTATTTGTCAGATATTTATTCTCTATTGGATACATGATTTGCAAAGATTTCTTCCCTGTTGTAGCAGTTTGATATTGTTTATGAATTCCAAAAATAGATATTGGATTATGTTTGTGAACTGGTCTCTTCCTCTGGGCATATTAGACTGGATTGGATTCAGAGGTTTCACTTTTACTTGATTAAATAATGATTAAGGCTTTGATTGGGCCATGTCACTAGGACATTGAGTCCCCGCTCCCTTGGTTGGTGGGGACTCACAGAGAAAACAACATGGCAGATGAGAAAGTTGGAGTTTTTATATTGGAGCCCTGGGAAGAGAGATGAACCATTAGTTTGATAGTCTGCAGCTGGCCTTGTGGAGCGAGCAGAGCAGCTGAGCCGTGAGAGACACAAGCCCCAGGAAGAGAGATGAGACTTATTACAGCCTACAGATGATATTAGAAAAGGCTGGGATCATGGAGACTTAGGAGGAAGAGGAAGCCTGAACCCTTGCAGATGTCGGCAGCCATCTTGCTCCAACACAC
>JAQZBX010112506.1:0-10188 GCA_029593785.1 Cabassous unicinctus | reverse complement strand
CACATGGGAATGGCCCCCTTTGAAGATATCACAGTAGACTTCATGGAAGTGAATCCAAGTCAGGGGTACAAATATCTGTTGGTGATGATATGCACCTTTTCAGGTTGGGTCGAAGCTTTCCCCACTTGCACCAAAAAGGCAAGGGAAGTGACTAAGGCTTTGCTTAGAGAAATCATTCCACAACATGGGCTGCCACTGTCAATTGGAAGTGACAATGGCCTAGCCTTCGTGGCTGCCATAGTCCAAGAGCTAGCAAAAAATGTTAGGAATTAAGTGGAAACTCCATACCACCTACAGACCCCAGAGCTAAGGGAAAGTTGAACGCATGAATTGAACCCTCAAAGCCACCCTAGTCAAATTCTGCCAGGAAACTGGTCTCCCCTGGGTAGACTTACTTCCCTTGACCCTTCTCTGAGTTAGGTGTACCTCAGGACCCACTGGCTATTCACCCTTTGAAATTATATTTGGGTGGCCACCCCTGATTATCTGGGCATTCAGAGGAAATCTCAAACTTCTGGGGGAGGCTAACCAAGATTCCATTGTCCAGCAGCTGGGGAAAACTCTAGCTGAAGTACATAAAACTTTCTTGCCCCGGAATCTCATCCCCCTGGGACACCCGGTGCACCCCCAATGGCCAGGGGACCTAGTCTGTGTCAAAGACTAGAAAAAAGAAGCCCTCCAGCCTTCCTGGGCAGGTCCACAAACTGTAATCCTTGTAACTCCCACTGCTCTTAAAGTTGCAGGCATCGCCCCTTGGATCCATCATTCCAGGGTCAAGAAGGCACATCTTGATAAAGAGCAGGACAGCTGGACAGCCCAACCCATACCCAGCCATGGCTTAAGAGTGCGAGTCACCCAGGATCCTCGAGTACTGACGTCGTGGAATGCCAGCTGAATGGACCCCTGCTCCTGGTGGATCCTGTGCTTATACGGCCTGATCGCCTTGGTATTTGGAGTTGGACTTGCTATTGTGGCCCCTGCAAACTGGACTGTTGTGAATAGAGCCCTAATTGCAATTGCTTACTGGTGTAAACTAGGATGTTTCTGTGCCTTAACTTGCTTGTTCTTTACTTCCTCGCCCCTCCCTAGGAGCCAATACTTGCCCCCAAAATCTATGGCAGCTGCAAGTTAGTCAAAGCTGGGGCAAAGAATCCATGCTGAATGCTTCAGTCCCATTCTTGTCAGGTGCAACTTCTGCCTCTGTAATATTTGATGTTTGAAGGGCAATCCAAGATTACACTCTTTACACCTTGTTGGCTGCCCCATACCCCCACACCCCCGTATCGGGCCCTGGGAGAGGGTGTAGGGGTCACAACTATGGGAGTTATGACAAATACCTCTGCTGAGACCCCCAAAAAGGCAAAGGAATCTGCCACTTTTGGAGCTTGCTAGTAGGTGCCACTGCTCCTTGGAAGGGAGTCCCACCGACCTCTCCGTATCTCCTACAGAAAATCCCCAACTTGGCAAGGTGTGGCATAGAAACTTGTGACCCCATAAAACTTACCTTATTAAACATAAATACTGGATCAGAAAGTACCTTTTTAAAAGCCCAGGCAGGACTGAAACTAGGAATTGGAATATACAACCCATCAGGGCCAGACTCAGGAGAACTCATACTGGTCCAACTGATCCTGGTAACCCAAACCCCAGAAAAAGCCCTGATGAAAAATATCAGTAAAGCCCCCTGGAAGCTAAAAGCCAAAGTTGAAACAGCCCCCCACAATGTTCTTTTGAACTGGTTTGAAATTTCCACCAACTCCTAAATAAATCTCGACCTGATATAACTGCCTCCTGCTGGCTATGCACTTCCTACAGTCTAGCCATCTTCCCCATACCTGTCCCATGGAACGTAACCCCCCTAACCCATGACAGCTCTACAGCAGGAACAAGGCCTCTCCCAGTCTGCATAACCAAAACCCCAGGAAAACTGGCTAACTGTAAAAACATAACTACCAGGTCTCCTTTAACCATCCTCCCTCTTGGAAGGGCCAACTGTGACACCACCCGTCCACTCAATGAGCCTGACCGATGTGCCGCAAACTCCACCATCTGGGTCTGTGGTACCAACGCCTACCGGTGCCTACCCCAGGATGGCCAGGGCATCTTCTACATGGCTTGGCCAGTACCATCATTTTTGGTGTATGGAAATGAATTGCCCGGAGAGCTCTCCCAAGCCAAACGAGCAATACAGGCATTTCCGATACTTATAGGGCTGGGAGTGGTCAGGAGTGCAGTAGTAGTGGGGGCTTCTCTCACAGTTGGTCAGGAGGGCTTACAAACACTAGCTCAGGAAACATCAAATGACCTTGAAGAAATATCAGGGGGCTCTCAACAGGTTGCAAGACCAAATAGACTCATTGGCGGAAGTGGGTTTGCAAAACAGGTGAGGATTAGACTTGCTCACAGCTTGTTCAGGGGGGATCTGTCAGGCCCTGGGGGAGGAATGCTCTTTCCATGGAAACTCCTCAGGAATAGTCAGGGACAAAGTGGCCCTGTTAAAGGAATGTGCCAAAGACCGTTTGAACCGTGTATACCAGGCATCTGCCAATGGAAATTACTTCCAGTAACTCCTTTCCTGAATTTTGCTATTTATGCCAGTGATAGCCTGAGTCTTTTTCCTCTTAACTTTTGGGCCATGCATTCTATGGTACCTAACACAATACATCACCCAATCCAAAGTGTGCAACCAGTGGTATTTGGCAAATCACATAGTTGTGCATTCATCACCTCAATCATTAGAGCATTTTCATTATTTCAATAATAATAATTTAAAAAATGAAAATCCATTACCTTTATGTGTCTCTCTGTTTCCCTTGCTGTCCACAGCTCCCATTTTTGGCCATTCTTGCACAAATACTTTTTTCCCCCATATAAATTGATTTATATTTACATTTTATATAAATAGAATCATACAGTACGTTACACAATATATTTAGTTCATAGTGATGTGATCTTCCTGTATTTGTCCTTTTGTATCTGGCTTGCTTCACTCAGGATACTGTCCTCCAGGTTCATCGATATTGTCATCTGCTTTACAACTTCATTTCTTCTTAGAGCTGCATAGTATCTCATCATCTAAATATACCACAATTTATCCATTTTTCAGTTGATGGACACCTGGGTGGTCTTCATCTTTTGGCAATCATGAATAGTGAATACCACTATGAACATAGGTGAGCAGGTGTCTGTTCATATCACTACTCTCAGTTCTTCTTGGTATATACCCAGTAGTGGTATTGCAGGGTCACATGACAAATCTGTATTCCAACTTTTCAAGGAACTGCCAAACAGTCCTCCACAGTGGCTGTACCATTCTGCATTCCTACCAACAGGGAATAAGTGTTCCTATCTCTCCACATCCTCTCCAACATTTGTAGCTCTCTGACTTTTTCATAGTTGCCATTCTGATAGTTTTGAGGTGGTATCTCATTGTAGTTGTGATTTGCATTTCCCTAATCATTAATGATTTTGAACATTTTTTCATATTTTGCCATTTGTATTTCTTTGGACAAATGTCTATTCGTGTCTTTTCCCATTTTTAATTGGGTCATTTTTCCTTTTATTGTTGGGTTGTAACATCTCTTTATATATCATGTATATTAAACCCTTATCGGACATGTGATTTCCAAGTATTTTCTCCCATTGAGTTGGCTGCCTTTTCACCCTTTTGACAAAGTCTTGTGAGGTGCAAAAGTGTTTCAATTTTGAGGAGGTCCCATTTATCTATTTTATCTTTTGTTGCATGTGTTAAGTGTGTAAGGTACAAGAAACCACCACGTACCACAAGGTCTTTAAAATATTTGCCTACATTTTTCTTCTAGAAGTTTTATGATCCCTTTATTTTTAGGTGTCTAATCCATTTTTAGTTGATTCTTGAATAGGGAGTGAGATAGGAGTCCTTTTTCATTCTTTTGGTTATAGATATCCAGTTCTCCTGGCACCATTTGTTGAAGAGACTGTTTTTTCCTTCTAACATGGACTTGGTAGTTTTGTCAAAAACTAGTCGACTGTAGAGGTGAGGGTTTATTTCTGGACTCTCAATTCTATTCTGCTGATCGATATGTCTCTCTTTATGCCAGTACCATGCTGTTTTGACCACTGTAGCTTTGTAATATAGTTCGAGATCAGGAAGTGAAATTCCTCCCAGGTCTTCCTCCTTTTTTAGAATGCTTTTGGCTATTCAGGTGCATTTTCCCTTCCAAATGAATTTGGTAATTGCCTTTTCCATTTCTGTAAAGCAGGCTGTTGGAATTTTGATTGGTATGGCATTGAATCTATGAATCAGTTTTGGTAGAATTGACATCATCACCATATTTAGTCTTCCAGTCCATGAACATGGAATGTCTATTTGTTCAGGTCTTTTTAAAAAAAATATTTTTAATTTTTTTTAAAATAAGGTATTTAGATTACATAAATGTTACACAAAAATATGGGGGATCTCATATGCCCAGCTTCCCACACCTCCCACATTTTCCCACATTAACATCTTTCATTAGTGTGGGAAATTGATTACAATTGATGAAAACATTTTAGAGCATTGCCACTGAGCTTGAATTATAGTTCACATTATAGTTTACATTCTGTCCCACACATTTCTGCAGGTTATGGCAAGACATGAAGTGCCCTGAATCTGTCATTGCAGTACCACTCAGGAAACTTTCCAAGTTCCCAAAATGCCCCCACATTTCACCTGTATTTTCTTCTCCCTACCCTCAGAACTTCCAGTGACCACTGACTCCACATGAATTCTTTTGTTTCTTCCATTGTTAGAAGCACAAATCTGTAGTAGAATACCAGTAAGTCCATTCTAGTCCATAGTTCACTCCCTAATCCTGAGGTCTCTGGGATGGTGCTGCCCACTCCACCTCTGACTGAGAGGAGGCTTTAATCCCATGGGGCAGATGGATGGGAGTCTCTTGCTTGCAGTTGAAGACTCTCTCAGTTCCTTGGGATGGTCTTTGTTCATCATTATCTCCTAGTTAGTTGTCCTGGGTGAGTCCAATGAATTGGAGAGTAGGTATTCCAACTCCATTGAATTTCAGGGCCCAGCTGGTACATGGACAACCCAGAGATTGAAGTCTCTTGGCCTTAACACCTACCAACTCCAGCACCAAGTATAGGGTCAAATAAAAGGAACAGAAGAGGCATGTGGAGAGAAGTCACATCTGAGTGACTTCTCTCAGTCTTTTTTCTGTTTTCAGTCTTTTTACTGTTTTCAGTCTTTTTACTGTTTAGTAAGATGTTAGCTGTAGGTTTTACATAGATGCTCATTTTCATGTTGAGGATGTTTCCTTCTATTCCTAGTTTTCTAAATGTTTTTATCAAGAGGTGGTGCTTGAGTTTTTGAAATGCGTTTTCTGCATCAATTGAAATGATCAAGTGTTTTGGTGTTTTTTCCCCCCTTTATTTTGCTAATATGGTATGTTGCATTAATTCAGGGGTTCTTAACCTGTTTTGTTCCAATGACTCCTTTGCCAGTCAGGCGAAAACCACAAACCCCTTACTATGTCCACACTCTGGTGTGTATTAAGTCATAAATATATCACACCCACACCAACACATCCCCACAAGAGTAGCTTTTTTGAAATTCAGTTCAAGCTCATGGACCCCTTGTTAAGAACCCCTGCATTAACTGAAATCCTTATATTGAACCACCCTTGTATTCCTGGCTTGAATACCAGTTGTCATTGTGTATAATTCTTTTAATTTGCTGTTGGATTTGGTTTGTGTATCAGTTTGATATTGTTCATGAATTCCAAAATTAGTTATTGGATCATGTTTGTAAACTGCTCTGTTCCTCTGGGCATATTAGATTATATTGGATTCCGAGGCTTAAGTTTGTACTTGATTAAATAATGATCAGGGCTTTGATTGGGCCACTTCAGTAGGACTACAGAGAAACTGCATTGCAGAGAAGGGAGATTGGAGTTTTGATCGTGGATCCTGGGAAGTAAACACATAGAGAAACAAGTACATGAGGAAGGAGAGAAGACTCCATTGGGTACCACAGAGGTCCCAGAAAGAGAGACAAGCAGTTCATCTCATAGCCTATAGTTGGGCTTGTGGAGAGAGCAGAGCAGCTGAGTCTAGAGAGAAATGAGCCCCAGAAGAGAGGAATCCAGGAAGCCTGGACCCTTGCAGATGTCAGCAGCCATCTTGCTCTAACACGTGACAACAGACTTTGGTGAGGGAAGTAACTGATGCTTTATGGCCTGGTAACCGTAAGCTTCTACCCCAAATAAATACCCTTTATTAAAAGCCAACAAATTTCTGATATTTTGCATCAGCACATGTTGGGCTGATTAATAGAGTTTGCTAGTATTTTGTTGAGAATTTTGAAGTCTATATTCATAGAGATATTGGTCTGTAATTTTGTTTTCCTGTATTATTTTCATCTGGCTTTGGTATGAGGGTAACATTGGCCTTTGGAATATATTAGGGAATGTTCCCTTCTCTTCAGTTATTTGGAAGATTTTGATCAGGATTGTTACTAATTCTTCTTGGAAAGTTTGGCAAAAGTCCCTGTCAAACTGTGTGGTCCTGGGCTTTTGTTGGTTGGGAGGTTTTGATTATTGATTTAATGTCTTTATTAGTTATTGGTTTGTTGAGATTTCTATTCTTTGTTCAATGTAGCTAGTTTATGTGTTTCTAGGAATTTGTCCATTTCATCTAGGTTATCAAATTTGTTGGCATACAGTTCATAGTATCCTTTTATAGTTCTTTTTTTCCCCAGTGGGTTTGAGAGTAACGTACCACTTTTCATTTTTTTTTTTGTTAAACCAGTTTTATTGATACATATTAATAAGGCATAAATCCAGCCAAAGAGTACAATCAGTGGTAATTTGGTATAATCACATAGTGATACATTCATCAATTCAATCAGTTTTAGAGCATTTTCATAATTCCAGTAATAATAATAATACTAAAAAATCCAACCAAGAAAACAAAACTCATCACCTCTCAAGCTCTCTATGCCTCCCCTTGTACATAGCTGCTATTCCATTTCTTTCTCTCTTGTTTATTGGTATTTATATCTTGTAAAACATTCTTATATATGCAATATCCCCCATATTTGTATTTTACATAAGATTTCACTATGTTTCACAGTCCCATATTAAATTTTTTGGTTCCTTCTATTAATATAAATATCCTTAAGCTTTCCCTTTCAACCACTGTCATGCCCACATAATATCTCTGCTAGTCATGAACAGAATGATGTGCTTCCACCATGTCCATTTATTTTCAAAGATTTACAAACAATCTTTTAACCAATTCTGCACAGAGTAACCATCAGCTTTCCATTCTCTGACATCATTCTATTTTCTTCATTTTTTGTTTTGTTTATTTATTTATTTATATTTTAAAAGAAGCTTAGATTACATAAATGTTACACTAAAATTACAGGGATTCCCATGTTCCCCAACACCCAAACCTCCCATAACCTCCCACATAAATATCTTCCATTAGTGTGGCACATCACCTGCAATGGATATACACATCCTGGGGCTTTGCCACTAAGCATGGACCATAGTTCACATTGTAGACCACACTTTCTCACAAAGTTCTGCATGTTATATGCTGAATGTAAAATGGCCTATATCTGTCATTGTAATGTCACTCAGGATAATTCCCAAGTTCCGAAAAAGCCCCTGTATTGCAACTACTTTTCTCTCTCCCTGCCATGAAAGATTCCAGTGGCCTCTGGCTCCAGCTCAAATGTTGTAATTTCTTCCATTACTTGAATCACAATATGTCTAAAACAGAATACCAGTAAGTCCACTCTAGTCAATATCTCTTCCCCCAATCTTGAGGAGCCTGGGATGGTGATGTCCACTCCACCTCCCAAGTGAGAGGGAGCTTATATCCCATGGATAAGATGGATGGGATTATCCTGCCTGCAGCTGCAGACTCTCTCCATTCCCTGGGATGGCTGTTGTACTTCGTCATTTCCTGACCAGGTGACTTGGGTGAGTCCATTGAGCTGTAGAGTAGGAGTTGCAGCTCCACTGAGATTTCAGGCACAGCTGGCACATGGGCAGGCCAAAGACTCCAGTCTCTGGAAGTACACCTACAAACTCAAGCACTACATATAGGTTTGAATAGAAGGGACTGATGGACCATGTGCAGGGAGGACTTATTTGAGTACAACTCTGTCACTTTCAGGAACACAGATTCCAAAGTATAGCCCACAGATAAGGCATCAATCTCTGGAGTTATCCCCTCTTACAAAGGGCCTGGGTGTCTCCAGAGCCATCAAGAGCACCTCTATGTGGGGTGATATCCACGTTGGTGTTCTATGAGATCCTACTGAGGTGTGCGTAAGTGTCACCTCCGGGATGACCTCCCGATTCTCTTTGAAGTCTTTCAGCCATATGAACTCAATTGCCTTTACCCTTTCCCCCTTTTATTCAAGGTATTTTTCCGGTTGTATTGCCAGTTGGCACTTGGTATTAACCCCTTGTTGCCAGGGAGGCTCATTACTGGGAGTCATGTCCCACGTTAGGGGAAAGATAATGCATTCATATGCTGAGTTTGGCTTAGAGAGAGGACATATTTGAGCAACAAGGAGGCTCTCAGGTGGCAACCCTTAGGCACCCCATAGCAGTAGGCTAAGTTTCAATTGCAAGAGCAAACATTTGTAAGGCTAGTCATCAATAACAAGAACCCATTAGTGGACAATCCTCCTTTGCCAGACACTGCCCCTGTACTTGGGGCACTGTTGCTGCTCCCTTGGAGAATGTAGCAGAGCTCTCCAGGCTGGGAATTCAGTATTCTCTCATTTATTTAGTGATTCTGCACCCATTGTTACCATACCCCACCCCTTGATCATTTGAACAATTTTATATATCTTTCATGTATATTCAGGTGAACTTCCTCCCATGAAACCCTGAACCCAGACACCCCCTACCAATGATCCCCTCCTGCCCCCATGGCAACCCTTCTGTGATCCAAACGTTCCTTGAAGATGAAGCCCATATAATAGCTGAATACAATTAATAGGAAAATGAAATAGATGTAAGTTTAAATATAAGAGATAAAATACATGGAAACTTAAAAAGAAACACTAAAAATAAAATAAAATTAAAGGATTTGGATATTTACAAAATGGAAAAAAATTCAAAAAATTTAAACACTTTTCCTTTTATCACTGCATTATCGGGTTTCCAGTCTGTACTGTGACCCCTGCCCCTCTCAATCCCCAGTGTCTCCTGAATTTCATTTAATTTTCAAAGATATTTTAGGTCACAACAAAGTCACACACAGAATACTAGAGAATCTCATATACCCAAACTCATCCCCCTTTCCTCACCCCATATTGAAACCTTTTTGTATGTGGATGGTAGCATTGTTATAACTGTTATAAAAATTGTGAAACATAGCTACTAAACATTGTCAATGGTTTAGAGTATAGTTTACAATTTAGATGGTATAGTTTAATAATTTTTGATGATATTTACCATATCCTGTGTCCATCACTGTAAGGTAATGAAAAGCATTTCCCCTGACCAGTAAATACCCCATTTGATCTTTTCTGTTTCTTCCTCCCCATCTCCCTGGGGCACATGACACCCCCCTGTCTTGACTCATTGGATGACAAGATTCATAGTTACACGCAACAAGAGGTCTTGGCACACTGATTTTCCTCCCCTACTAGGATCCACCCTTGCTCATAAGAGATACCCACCTGTTTGTTTTGGGGTAGATCGGTCCTACCTAGATAGGGTACAATCTCCTTCCCACTCACTATGTGGGTCACCATTCCCCGGCACAAAACATTATGGCAGGATGAACACTCACACACTCTCCAGAAGCCTAATCCAGATGTGCCTCATCTTGAATGCCCCCCCAACCTACACCCTAAACAAGTGTGTTGTGGTCAGTGTGAGGCACAAAAGAAGAGTTAGACAAGTTGATGCATATGAAGCAGAGGGCTGCAGCTCACTCAGGCAAAACAGCCCCAAGATCACTGTGACCCATTCTTTTATTCAGCTTACAACAATGCATAAAATTTCCCCCTCCCTAAACTTGCTTTCCCACTATGTTTCTCTTACTACAGCAAGAACACTGCCTTCTCTGGCAGTGTACCAAGGGGCATAAGTATAAACATTGTTTCTAGCCCTAAATGCCTTAGTCTATCTAATATCTCAGCTTGTTGCATGAGAACGCTACCTGTTTGTGAGTTCCCAG
>JAQZBX010112505.1:0-10188 GCA_029593785.1 Cabassous unicinctus | reverse complement strand
AAAAAAAAAAAAAAAGAATGAGGAAGGAGAAAGTGGCATTGTTGAGGGTTCTCAAAGGCAGGAGTCAAAGTTCTAGGACTTCGAGAACCCTTTCTGTCTGCTAATACTTCCCAATAAATGACATATTCTTATAATTTGTGTATAAATTTGCGCCAAGACAACAGAACTCATTTTCTTTTGAGAAGATACCTGTTGGCGAATTGCGTACACAGTGAGTGCAATAGCTGGAGACTTTTGGGGTTCCCTCCACATGCAGTGGCTCGTGGAGAACCTGGCTCTTGTATGACCTGCTGGTTCAGGGCTGATGTTAATGCTGCAGCTCTGAGGCGCCAATGGCCACGTGGGTTTTCACTTTCTGAGTTTCATTTGGGTTTGAGCACTCTGCCATAATGTGAGAAGAGCGGCCTTCTTGTGGCTTTGGGTTCATTTAAAGAGTTTTGTGAGTTGTTTCCAGAATTTTCTGAAAGGTCTGGTTTTGTGTAAGTGACTTCTTAGTGCTCCTGTTCTGAAGGCTGAGAGTGTGAGTGACAGAGTGATAGGTGTTCCTTTTAAATCTGGGCTGCACGATCCTTGCCACAGAGAACTGTGCCCTGGTCTGCGACCCTGCCCTGTGGCCGACGGGACTGGACGCCATGTCCCTTTTCTGTGCTTCTGCCTCCTCCCCTCTAAAAGTGGGGTACCCGACCTCCCTGACATGCCTCAACCACTGTAAGGAATGAACATGAGAATGTAGGAGATGCTGCTTTTTCAAGTGGGATGCATACATGAGGGGTATCACTCTAAATAATGATAATGATACGTAATCCTGTTTACTGTCCTTGGAGGCAAACAGAGCTCTGAAGTGGTAATGGGAGAACGTTTTTTCTTTTTGATCTGCACATGGGTCTGCTCTTGGCTCACAAAGAGAATTCTAGTAATGGTTGCACATTAGACCCCGTTATAGGGCCTGTGAAAGAGAATGGCACTCTGGGCTTTGTGTCTCTCCATGAAACAACACTTAAAAACAGGAAAATTTCGTCTTACTAAGAAAGGAAAATCAGGGGGCTGGACTGTCGCAGGGAAATAATAGGTGCTGAGATGAGATTCCCTTTTGAAAACCATTTTGATAGTTGTACAGGAAAACAGAAATTTCATTGATTCTGTACATTTGTCAGAGACCCACAAAGGATTGTTCCTGTTTGTTATACAGTCCCTTTTATATTAAGAATAGGCCTGCAAGTCGTCCAAGATGAGGAAAAATTAAATATAGTTAGTGCACAGGGATTAGTCTTAGGAGGATTTACTCAAAAGCTCTCCGGGGAAATCTGGGGAAGGCTAAGACAATGTTATTTTTAATGACATTAGGGCGGTAGTGTTTGACAATGTCAGAATACATACTGCAGAGTTGAAATTTGAAGCTCTGTCCAGTGGGAACTGGCACTTGGAACTACTGGTTTTTAGGAGTCTTTACTCCGAAGCAAAAAGAAGCAGTGGAGAATGTGGGGGTCTTGCTTTCACAGTCTGTTATTACACTGAATGACACTTCTCAGTTTAAAATATCACTGCATAGGAGACTACTGTCCATTTTTCCCTACTCAACAATAATTCTGGACCTTCCTTAATTTGCCCACCAGGTGCGTGAAACTATACATTGGAGACTGTGATATTTTTCCAAAAGCATTTCCTCAGCAGAGTTGATGGGCATTGACATTCTGACATGGCACAGGCTGCCTCATGGCTTGGCAACAAAGAAAACACCCCTACTGGGGGTTCTCTCGAAAACAGAGAAGGACCCGAAGAAGGCGCATCAACAAAACATCATGTGTCTCCAGTGAGCTTGCCTTCATAGAAAATCCTGGAGATGAATAATAAGGGGGAGAAAGGAAAAGAGCAGAAATGCAGCATGGGGAAATTTCTGGAGGAGGGCATCCAAACCTAGACTTTGCCCAAAGTCCAGATGCAAAAATTAGAAGCAAACTCGATGGGAATAAATACAAATATGGTGGAGACCTTCACTTTGTGGAGCTAGAACTCTTCAAACTAGAAGGAACCTTAGAGGTTTTCATAGTGGATTTACTGTGACACTCCGAAGAAGGAGCATCACAATTAACTTTCAATTATTCAGGGTTGATTATCCAATTAGTGCATTGCTCCTGCTTCCTGTTTCTCTTCCCCTCCCACTGCCTTCCCTTCTGCTGCAGCCCAGGGACGTCATTAGCACCTCCACCAGAGGCTGGACAGGGCTGGGGGGTGGCAGGTGGGGGAGGGAAAAACTGGCTCTTCAAAATAATAGTAATAGTAAATCAAAATTTACTGGTTATGGAAAAGCTCAAAATCTGTATTTAGAATGAGGAATTTAAATGATTAAATTTGTGGATGTCATTTGCACTTGTTACTTTTAAGTGCCATGACCAGAGATAATTTCCTGTATTGGGGCATGAGTACCATCTGAAAGGCAACACCCAGCTTGGGGTTCAAACTGTGGTTTCTAAGAACTATGATAATATCCAAATAGTCACCTATCCAGAAGGCACCACCTTTAGTCCGCCTACAACTTAACTGAGAGAACTTTTGCAAGTATTTTTGGAATGTAACTTTTATCTAGTCAACATTATTTATTGAGCACCGGCTGTGTGCCAAGCATTGTCCCAGGTGATACTTCAGTGAACAAAAAGGGAAAAAGTCCTGCCCCTGCAGAGTTTACATTGTAATTGAGAGATTTGGAATATAAAGAATAAGCATAATGTTAAAAGTCAAATTATATAACATTTAGAAGGATTTCTGTAGCAAGGAAAAAACAGAGCAGGGTAAAGGGAGATTGGAGCGTGTTGGGAGTGTTGTTTGCAAATGAATGGTGCCATGAGGCTCAGCCTCATTGAAAAGATGGCCTTTAAGCAAAGACTTGAAGAGGGAAGTTCAAAGACCCCGAGGTGGGGACTTGCCTGGTGTGTCTCAGTAACATCTAGGCTGCTGGCATGGCTGAAGTGGAGAGAACATGGGCAAAACTAGTAAAAGATGAGGTCAGAAAAGTCAGTGGACAGGGTAAGATTTTTGATTGTTGGATTCTAGAACTTTCTGCTATGATGGGATGTTCTGCAGCTGTGCTGTCCAACATGATGGTCATGAATGTGACTAGTGGCTGGTGTGACAGAGAAACTGAGGTTTGAGCTCTCGTTTTATTTTAGTTAATTTAAATTTAAATATAAACGGCCACATGTGTCTAGTGGCTACCATATTGGACAATGCAGTTCTAGGCCATAAGGGGTTCACATTTTTGCAGCATTGCTCTGGCCATTGGGTTGAGAATGGAGAGAGGCAAGGACAGAAGCTGATCTGATTCACATTTTTGCAGCATTGCTCTGGCCATTGGGTTGAGAATGGAGAGAGGCAAGGACAGAAGCAGGGGACCTCAGGTAACTTTCCACCCAAACACGCAGGCTGCCTATGCAGTATCAGACCAGCAGAAAGTTGTTTACCAGCTGTTCTTTCCTACAACACACCTAAAACGGGGATTGACTGAAACTTGTATCAAGCTGATTGCATTAAATTCCTCTTTAGACATTTGTCAATAAAACCCACATTTCCAGGGAATCATGAGATTCAGAAAGAGGGAAAGTAAGGAAGGGGGACATGCATGTGTTGATCTTCTACTCATGGCCAGAACTGGGTGTTGTACTAATTTTCACAAAAATCTGGCAAGGCTGGCTTATCATACACCTTGCACAATCAAAGGAACCAAAGCTCAGAAAATTAATTTCCCACACCCTTAGCGGTAGGGCAGGTTCTGAATCCAAAGTTCCTGGTTCAAAACCTATGCCCTTTCTATTGCACCATAATGATCCTTCGAGAAATCAAAGTTTACACTCTGATAAAAGCATTAGGTTAAAATGAGCCTGATTCTGCTGGCAAGGAAGCTGTGAATCTTCTCACAGTTTGAAAAAGTAAAGCAAGTCTTCTCAACAGACAAAAGATTCTGAAATGAACCCCCTCAGAGGGAACAATTTACTTCCTCTTCATTGGAAAAATTGGGAGACTGTTTCAAGAAGCAGGGAGTCTAATAGTTCTTGTACCCAGGATTTGCTTCAGGAAATTAAAATTAATGGAAGCTGTGAGATAATGAAATGGTATTTTCTAGGACGGATGTTGTCAATTAGTGATTATACTGGGATAAGAACAATAAAGCTTGCTCAGAATGGCATAGAAGGTCTCTACCTAATCAGCCCCTGGTTACAGATGGCCTTGGTGAGCATGAGACCCCAACCCCAGTGAGGTGCCCCCTGTCCTGTACCTCCCAACTCTGAAACTTTGGGGAGTTGCCTGGCCTTGTGCAAACACAGTCACTAAGTCCCGCTGCCCTGGAGTATCGTGCAGAACCCAAAAATAGGAGGTGGCTGAATCAGGAGACTCCATCCCATTCATTTGGGACAGAACAGACATTTTCCCACAAATATGAAATGGTAGCCCAAGCCTGCCCATCTTAGCCATTCACTTGTTAATGGGTTTATACTTGTGTCTCCTAAGTAACATGCAAACTCCAGTTGAAAATCTCACCACTTTTCCCTTTCCAATCTGAAATCTATTATTTAGCATAAAAACACAAATTAGGACATTTAGGTCTCAGAATGAAAAAGCAAATAGAATTCATACTCGCTTGCTAAAAACCTTCTTTGTTCAGTTCCCAGAAGGTTTTTTCCTGGGAGTCCATGGGTTGAAATCAGGGTAAGATTATTGAACTTCAGATGAGGGCTAAAAAGAAAGAAAAAAGAGGGATAGGGATATGTTAAACGCTATTCAGTGAAATTTTTTAATAATTCAATTCAACCTTATTTCACGTTTTATCTGAGTGCTGAATTTTTATTTGAACCTAGCAGCTCTTTTTGCACAAACCTTCAAATAGAACCAGCCATTTAAATGAAAAAAGGAAGATGTCCCTGGAGCTGCTAATGGCAGAAACTTCCACAAGCTACATGCTATGTGATGACAGACTCTATTTAATTTGTTTTATTTTTATTTCTTTTTGCTTCTCAAAGTAAAAGAAAAAAAAAATCCAAAAATTGGGAGGAGGGAGGTAAATGTAGCATAAGTTCATGAAAAGTTTGAATTCTAGACTACTTTTAAGAAACTGCTTGGGATCCCAAGCAGCTGAGGCTGAACTTGAATGCTTATCATCAAGCATTTTACAGGTATTATTTTCTCAGGTAATCCTCACAGTGACACAATGAGGTAAGTAACATCGCTATTTCTATTTTATTATGGGGAACTGAGGCAACGTGATTCTGCCAAGAGCAGGCACCTAGCAAGACCCAGAGGTGGGGTTTGAACCCAGGGCCATGGCGCCAGCATCTTCTCGCCTCCATTCCCTCTGCTGCCCAGGAGACCTCAAACTGTTCAAAGGGACCCAAAGATCATCTAATTCCCATCGATCAACAATAACTTTATTACTCTCAGGTACAGAGAGTTACTCAAATCAGGATATCAAAGTCTCACCTAGCAGAAAATTCTGGAGGCGTCCCTTTAAGAGCAACAGGGCCTTAAGTGAGCTTCAGGCTTTCTAGGGGCCAAGGCATTATCATAAAGATTAATCTTCAAGACAATTTGTGCTTGGGGCAGCGGAGCGGGGAGCAGGATTTTATTCTCCCTGTTTCATACATAAGGAAATCAAGATTGGAAATGGTAAGTAATTTGTTCAAGGTCACGAAGCTCATAAACAGCGGGGCCAGAAATGAAATCTGTGTCTTCCGACCCCGAGAAGGGTCCCTTCACTGCTTGCCCGCTTTGCCCACCTTGAGCCCCTCCTGGGAGTGGTTTCAAGTAGCGTGCCCAGGACAAGTAAGTGGAGGCTTCTAAAGAACTTACACGCTTCACACTCGTTCTGTGTTTTCCTGTGCTTAAAAATACTCCTGCTGCAAATTTGCTCTCCATTTAGAGTCAGCAGAATTTTATGAGTGGGCTGATCTTTTCAGAGAGTTCAGGTTGATGAGAAATATATTTTTTCCCTAAAACTCTCTTCTTAGTTCAAACCTCCCCTTAAACCAAACAAATGCCAAGAAAAGAAGCTTCCACCACGTTAGAGGAAAACACCTGCTCTTCTTTGCCATGAGCAGGCTGGAAATTTTCCAAATGTGGAGATGCTATCAATTTATGGACAATCTGCTAAGTACCATTAAAAGCAGGAGACTTTTGGCGATGGCATAGGCCGATAAGGCAATAAACTCAACTGCACCTGACATTTAAAAATAGCTAAATATTATGAAAGGTTTTGCTTTAAAGTCTCTAAGGAGTCTAAAGTCATTTAAGAATGAATATTCTTATTTGATATGAAGAAAATTGAGCACATCTTATCCTCTAATAAGAAGAATAAAAATTGTAAATACGTTCAAATAACATAAAGGTCACAATTAGCCCAGGCTACGACAACTGCCAGTCTACAAGTGCACATTGATGGTGGGCCTTTGATAGAGTACCATTTAATGTAAAACACAAATAATAATGCTAATACATGTTTAAATACACATTTAGTTAAAATTGATCTTGGCCTTGGACCTTATGTGATGGAAGTGTGGTTTACGTTGTAATAATACATTGTATTTTCACAATGTGGAGAAAAGGCTGAGAGATTATGCAGCTATATCTTTTACTACAAAAACAATCCCTTTAGTACTGAGTAATTTGAATTATCAACATGGATCCAATGGGTCATAAATTGCCAAAATACCACATTGTATAATCCTGAACTATGCTACTGTGCAAATAAAAACCTCTCCAAAAATAGGGTTTTTTTGGTGACATTATCTGTAGTAAACAGTACAGAGATTTGGACAGTTGGGGGAACATTTTCTGGATTTTTATATATAAAGAAATAATCTTTCCACTCCTTTGTTTAGCCCTAGCAAAGTTCTTTTTGCATTCTACACTGTCCTTTACCTTAATCTTCACGTTCCCTACCTGAACACTTCTTGCTCTCTTTACAATCCTCATTTCCTCATTCTCAATGAACATGTTTCCCACATCATAAAGAAAACAGAGACCAGCTGAGCAGTTTGGCATTGTTTATGCATTCCAAAAATAGATATTGGATTATGTTTGTAAACTGATCTGTACCCAGGTGTGATTAAATTATGATTAGGGCTTTGATTGGGCCATGCCAGCAGGACGTTGAGTCCCCACCCCCTTGGTGGGCAGGGACTCACAGAGAAAACTACATGGCAGAGAAGAGAGAGTTTTTGAGTTGAAGCCCTGGGAAGTAAATACGCAGGAGAAGAACACTGAGAAGCAGATACGCGAGGAAACAGAGAAGGCTCCAGTAGATGTAGACACGGCAAAGGCCCTGGGAAGAGAGATAAGCCATTCTCCTGATAGTTTGCAGCTGCAGAAACCAGAGGAACAGAGCAGCTGAGCCCGGAGAGAAACAAGCCCCAGGAAGAAGAGGAACCCAGGAAGCCTGAACCCTCGCAGACGTCAGCAGCCATCTTGCTCCAACATGTGGCAACAGACTTTGGTGAGGGAAGTAACTTATGCTTTATGGCCTGGTAACTGTAAGCTTCTACCCCAGATAAATACCCTTTATAAAAACCAACAGATTGCTGGTATTTTGCATCAGCACCCCTTTAGCTGACTAATACACCAGCCATCAGGCAAACACACCCCATTTCCCTTCTTGCTTCCCCCAGATGCATCCTTTGGAACTTCCATGTCCCATGATTCAGAAGAGAGGTTTTTCCCCCATAAGCCCAGGCTCCTCTCCTATGTCTCCCCATTCCTATCCCAACAAATTTAGCTTACATCTAGACTTAAAGAAACCTGAAAGTGACCAATCTAGTTCTGGTAAGGCAGATCCATGAAGTCAACAGGGACCAGGGTCCTCCTGCTTCCCTGATTTTACATGTGGGCTTCTATTCTCAAGGTCACCTCAAGTCCAAGATGGCTCCTGGGGCTCCAGCCATCACATCCCATCCCAGGCTGAAGGAGGGAGGAATGGGTAAAAAGGGTGGCCTATTAAGGAAACTTCCTGAAAGTCCCACATGACATTTCTGCTTACATTGCTAGAATTCAGTCATGTGGCAAGGGAGGCTGGAAAACATAGTTTTTCAAAGAAGTACATGGCTTGGGGTTCTGTTGCAAAGCACAAAGTGCAGAATGAATACTGAGCAGTAACTGAAAGTCTCTATTCCTGTTGACTCATGAAGGCAGGGTGGGCTGGAGATGGAGAAAGATCCACAGATCAGGAAGAAAATAGAGGGCACTGAATGAAGGCACAAGGGTCTGGGAACCAATAAGGGTGGCGAGTCATCCACGGATAGCCACAGCGGGATGCCATTACCAATCTTCAGCCTGGAGGAGCAAAGGATGGAGGAGATAGTGAGGGATAGGGCCACAGAGGAGCCATACCTAGGAGCTGTAGTCAGAGAACACACTGTCTGAGACAACACTTGTCTAAGGTCCTTTCTCACCAGCCCCCCCTTCTTCACCTATCCATCCCCATCCAAGCTCCCCAGTCTTCACACCCATATTCTTGGGTGTGGTCATCCACCACCATGACTTTATCTTCTGTATTTACACTATAGCTTTCTTGTGAGCTAGAAGACTAATTCCCAAAGGGCTGTTAGTCCTAACTGGGGTATTGCATGGACATCCCAAACCCAATATGTGTCCAAAACAAAACTCATCTGTATCCCCAACAAATGCTTCCTTGATCTCAGTTATGGCCAACTAAACACCTCTTGAGCTAGGAATTTTGGAGTCAACCTCACACTTCTACCCTCTTCCTCACTTCCCACAATTGGCCATCATATCCACTGAATTTCATCTCATCCACATCTCCTGAACTTTCCCTGCCCCGACATTTCCATCACTTAGTTTGCTATCTTGCCTAGAGAATGGAAATAGTCTTGGGGTGAGTCTCTTTGGTGTGAAGGTCTCTTTTTTCTACTCATTGTCCACACAGCTACCAGAACTCTCTTTTTAAATCAAATCAAATCTCAATGGTTCCTGGTCTTTAAAGCTCCATCTTTGCTCACTAATTGGGTAGCAACAGAGCAGAGGAGATCCTGGTCTAGCGAACCAGATTGCCTCAGTTGGACTCCTGGCTTTACCACTTTACAGCTTTTTGACCGTGGGCAAGTCATTTAACTTCTCTGTCACTCAGTTTCCTAACGTGAAAAAACTGGAATAAGAGATCTAATACATCATAAGATTACTGTGGGGAGTAAATGAAATAATACCTGTAAAATGCTTAGAATGTTGCCTGGTGCTTCGTAGGTTTTCAATGAATGTGAACTATTATTTTTATTACCCAAACGATTAAGTCTAAATTCCCGAGCATGGTATATTAGGCCCTTATGATAGGGCCTAACCTCCCTCCCTAACCTTCTCCGTACCAACCTTCTTGCTACTCTGTGAATGTTCCCTGCCTCTTTCATGTCTTTGTATGAGAATACCACCGACATTACCATTTTTTCCCTCCAACCTCATATTTTTCCTGTGATATTTCTCTCTGTAATCTGATTTAGGAACATTCAAATATTTAATTTCATAAATACACACCAATCTAAGATTTTTTTTGCTAAAATCCATGAAGTTTAGAACGTACAATTCTAAGAGATTTTAGCTATGCTGAGGATGAAATGTGGAAATGGAATGTTTATGATGTTTAATTTGATTGCCTATGAATATTCAAAAAGTTCCTGGAAGTAGAACAGTGGGTCACAGGGCAGACCTTGGGCTTAGGTACTCGTTAGATGCAATGGCAAGCACAGCAGAACCGCAGAGAACCTGACTCTCAGATGGAATGGCGTTGGCTTAATGTATATAAACAATATCTAACATCACTGGGGGCCCTTTGCTCAGAAATCAAAGGTCACCATGTTGTGGGAAAAAAAAAAAAGTTCAAGTTAAGTGCTCAAGCCAATGAAACATTAAACAAGTGCACCTGCATTTTCACAGCAAATAATTCCAGTGGGGATTTCATGTTGCTGTGGATACGCAGGGAGGAACAGCTGAAAGATACTTGTAAAGCAGGGAGGGATTAGAGTATCCAGGGAAATAAGTAAAAGGTATTGCGTTTCATTCCATGCTTCAGGAGGACAGCTACAAAATTAGTGCTAAACATCCTCATCCTTCAAATAAAGAGGGTCGCCTTGCCAATTTACTGTGAACATGATAAAAGAAACACAAAACTTTTTATGTTGTTTATCCTTCTGGGCGCCGGAA
>JAQZBX010112504.1:0-10194 GCA_029593785.1 Cabassous unicinctus | reverse complement strand
TTACCTCTATCTTTTGGCAATTGTGAATAACACCGCTATGAACATCAATGTGCAAATGTCTGTTCATGTCCATTTTCAGTTCTTCACGATATATTCCTAATAGAGGAATTCCCGGATCATATAGCAGTTCTATATTTAGCTTACGGAGGAAGCACCAAGCTGTCTTCCACAAAGGCTGCACCAGTTTACATTCCCACCAACAGTGATGGACTGTTCCTATTTCTCCACATCCTCTCCAACACTTATTGTTTTCTGTATTTTCATTGTCATTTTAATTTGCATTTCCCTAATAACAAGTGATATGGAACATTTTTTCATGTGCTTTTAACCATTTGTATTTCCTTTTTGGAGAAATGTCTATTTAAGTCTTTTGTCCATTTTAAAATTAGAGTGCTTGCTCTTTTATTGTTGAGTTGTACGCATTCTTTATATAGAATGGAAATCTAACTTTTATCAGATATGTGGTTTCCAAATATTTTCTCCAATTGAGTGGACTGCCTTTTCACATTCTTGATGAAGTTCTTTGAATCACAAAAGTCTTTAAGTTTGAGACGGTCCCCTTTATCCATGTTTTCTTTGGTTGCTCCTGCTTTCAGTGCAAAGTTTAAGAATTCACCACCTACCACCAGATTTTGAAGATGTTTCCCTAAATTTTCTTCTGGGAACTTTATGGTTCTAGCTTTTATATTTAGGTTTCTGATTCATTTTGTGATAATTTTTGTATAAGCTGTGAGATAAGGGTCCTCTTTCTTATTTTTGGCTATGTATATCCATTTCTCCCAGCACCATTTGTTGAATAGACTGTTCTGCTCCAGCTGGGTGGCTTAGACATCCTTGTCAAAAATCACTTGACCATAGATGTGACTGTATGTTTTTGAACAATCAATTCTATTACATTGGTCTATGTGTCTATTTTTAGGCCACTAGCATGCTGTTTTTACTAGTGTAGCTAAGTAATATGATTGTGCATTTAAACACAAAGCCATACCAAAGGCTCTCAGTACTTGCACATCCCACAGTGTGAATGATAGAAATAGAGCTGTCTGTCTCCAAAGTAAAGCTAAGGATAGCACATTTGATTTGTGCACAATCATTTTTTTTCTATCACTTCATTGTTCAAACTCTTTTCTCTCTCTCTCTCTTTTAAAAATTTAGGTGGTACTGGAGATTGAACTCAGGATCTCATAAATGAGAAGCAGACACTCAACCACTGAGCTCCACCCACGTCCTCTTTTCCTATTTTAATTAATTCTAAATTGTATTTGGAAGAGTATCAATTTGTTCATTCTTGTATTCACAGGTGAACTAAGTAAAGAAGTTGTGCACAGTTAACAATCTCCAAAATATTAATTAATGATTTAATTCATTCATTCAACAAGTATTTTTGGGTTATTGGTAGGTATCAGGCACAATATACACATCAGGCATATACTGACAACCAGAACAGACAAGATTTTGTCTTCACGGAATATTATGTGGAGCAGGCAGATGACAAACAAGCAGAATAGGAGGGATATGTGTTATTTTAACAGCATCTTAAGTGTCTCTCCCACTAAAGATCCTCTCTTTATTGTGACACCAGCATAAGTAAAATCTGTGAAAATACTCTGAGAGGTCCTTATATATATGGGAAAACTTGATTTCATTTGTTTCATTTTATTGGTTTTTTATCTGCTTCCTTGTTGGTTTTCAGTTTTGAATATAATTTTGCAGCAGACAATAGGACACAAAGCAATTCTTGCTCGTGGGAACTTGAACGATGCTCATTGTGGAGGTGTGAGGAACTATGTAGTATTTTCAGTTACTTCCAAGGGGAAGTGTGAGTGGAAATATCATAAGGAGTGGATAGGGAGTTATTCCTCTTCTTATCTGCTCTTTGCATCTTTCCCTGTAGATTATGACCAAACTGAAACCTCTTTTTTCATCTTGCAACTTTTAAGAGAACCAATGGAATTTTTTTCTACATGGCCTTTTGAAAATGTATGGCAAGATAATTTGTTAAACTTAAACTGAATGTAAAATTTCCTCTATATTTATGAAGAGTGTATGGCTCTTCAGATTTGTTTCATAATCAGCTCATTGAAGTGGCCGCATCGAGTGAACTGGAGACTGAGGGGAAGGTGGGTTGGTGTGGGAAAGGTGAGTCCTGGACATTGGGAAAGGACTGGGCCCTACTTATTAATGCTGATCAGGTGTAGGTGGTAATGATTCAGAGGGAAATGGTGGACCTAGGGAGCTGCCTGTGCTCAAATAGGGCATGAAAGCAGCAGAGCCAATGCTTCCATAAAAGGGGTGTGTTAAGCCTCTTTTCCAATGCCTTGGTACATCATTATATCCTGGAGAATATTGCAGAACCATTGGCAGTGGGGGGTACTCTAAGAAGAAATAATATTTTCTACCACTTGGTAAGCAGGCACCTCCAACATGGAATTTCATTTACTTAAAGAAATATTATGTAAAAACTGTTTTTGCACACATAATTTTATGCACAGATTCATTCTGATACCTATCTTTGATTTGCCCATTCAGTGAACAAAGATTTACTATATAAGGTCTACACATCAGATACTATGCCAGAAGCTCTTGAAAATGAAATGACTAGAATTTCCCTCAAAGTTTGGGAAGAAACAAGGCCAAGTCAAAAATTGTTTTAGTTATCTTTTTGCTGTATAACAAATGAACTTCAAAAGTAGAAGTTTAAAATAATATTCACTGCACTCATGACTTTTCAGATTGGCAATTTGAGGTTCTTCTAGTCTGGCCCAGTCTCAGCTGCACTCAACTGGACTTACTCACACATCTAAAATCCACTCTCATGTTAGCAGGTGGCCTCCAGAATAAATATGGAGGCTTTACTGAAGCAGAGAACAATGGATTTTTACCTGCATGCACTCCTAAACTTCCCAAACAGGTGATGTCAGAGGTCCTGAGCGCAGTCCTTTTTTTCTGAGGACAAACATAACCCTGTTCCAGAGACCCAAAGGGAAGTCCATGAAGGGGTTAAGGACATTCATAATGATATTTCCTGGGTCTGAGGGCCAGTAAATGAAATAACAATGGCCCAGTTTCCACATTTGAGTGATGGCATTTCTAGGAACACGATCACACAATCCCATTCTACTGGATATCTATGATGGATGCATCTTTTGGAGGAGCAAACATATATTTGATTGAACAAATGTATATTAAGTATCCACAATGTGTCAGACACCGTTATATTTTCTGGAAATGCAAAGATGAGTTAGACCTGGTCTTTACCCCCAAGTTGCTACAGTCTACTTGGAGACTGTAAAAAATTTCCCATCAACCATTATTAGTGCCACAATAGGGTATAATAAGGTTCTCTGAAAACATTAAGCAGGAATATCACCTAGTTAGGACATGCTCAGTAAGCTGTGACCTATGTATAATAATAACATCAAACATTCACATGGTCTTATTCTGTACCAGCCACTCATTGTTTTCAGTGTTCCCATGTATTAGCCTATTTCATCCCACCTACAACACTATGCAATTGATAGAATACTCCTTATTTTACAGATGAGGGAAGGAAGTCATGGAAAGTTCAGCTGAAATGTCTATTATCATATGACCAGAATGGGGTGGAGTTAGACCCTAAATGCAGGAGCACAACATTCTTAAACACCATGTATCTCTGAGGCAGGATGAGCCAGGGGAGAGGAAGTCTTCTAGTCAGACAGAATAGCCTGTATGAAGACTCAGGTGCAAAGGGAACAGAGAGTTATTCTGAGTGGACATTTTGTGATCAGACCTGGAGAACAGGTTGCAACCAGAGTCAAATGAGAGGTTTAGGAGAAAGCAATAGTCCATCAGAGTGTGTCAGTCCTTGCTCCCCAGTCAGTCTACCTCAATGGATGGCCATTTCTTTGAGGTCAGGGAGATGTTTCAATTCATTTTTATTATAAACTCTCTGTCTCACCACCACAAATCTCTTGCTTCAACTATTGTCCTGTGTTTCATGTTGCCAAGTTTAGGGTCAGACTGGGCACATAGAACTGAGTTATGTCAATGATGATGTAACACAGGAGTTACTGGATGCCTTGGTTACTGGATGCCTCAGATCCTATCTGCTCTTCCATGAGGTTGGCAATCTGAATTCCACCTGTGGGAGAGAAAATCTGATGGATATTCAGGAAAAAATCAGAGTCACCAACTCGGGAGAGGTTGGGGCATCACCTACAACTAGGAGGAGGTATAAAAATCCTTCAGAGGCTGTCCTTGGGTCACATCCACCCAGACAAGATGAAAAAGTGATCTGAATGAAGAGGCCTTTAAGCCTTTAGGTAAGTGTATTAGTCAGCCAAGGGGGTGCTAATGTGAAATAACAAAAATGGGTTGGTCTTTACAAAGGGTATTTATTTGGGGTAAAAGTCCACAGATACCAGGCCATAAAGCATTATGTTTCTTCTCTCATCACAGTCTTTTGCCACGTGTTAGAGCAAGACAGCTGCCGGCGTTTGCCAGGATTCAGTCTTCTGGGGTTCATGTCTTCCAGGGGCTGTGTTTCTCTCTGGGCTTACCTCCTGTTTTGTCCACATGGTCAGCTGTAGACGATAAGGTGAATGGCTTGCTTCTCTTCTCCTGGGGCCTTCTTTCCAACATCAAAACTGCTTCTCAAAAGACTGCTACTCAAAATTGTTCTGCAAATGCTTTTTATATTTGATTCCCCACCCACAAAGGGGTGGGGCTCAACACCCTAATCATAACCTAATCATGCCCAGATTAACAGGTCAGTTTACAAGCATGATTCAATTATATTTTTGGAATTCATAATTACATCAAATTGGCCAACGGTTACAGTAAGGATGGAAGGAAAATTGTCTCTGACTGAAGAGAGCTATGATGTGAGGAGTCTGATTTCTCCTGGGTCAAATTTCTTCTGATTGCTCTTGGACCTATTTCCCCATGGGTAAAAGGAAATAAAATAAAGGGTTTGAAGTGAAGGGATGAAGCTCACTGAGTCATTCACTGAAAAGGTACTTCCCATCATTTGGTAGACAATTAACTTATGAATGGATAAATCAAGGCTGACTGTGCAAACACAAAAATTCTACTTTGAGTCTGAGGGGTTTTCCAGAATAGGCATAAGCAAATTACCCAGTCATCAGGCCTGTAATCTAACTGCTTTATATAGATGGAAAAGGAAGAACTAAGTAGGCAACTGGGGTAGAGGGGTGTGCACATGGGAATGAGTGGTTAGGAGACTCATACACTTTTATTACATTTTCTAATTAGAGTGTATCTTTGGGGTTTTTAAGAAAATAAAATCAATCAGAACTTTATGGGAGTGGGTGGCATGAAGGAGCACAGTATTCCACATTCATTACAGAAGTCTCTATCTTTTTGGGTTCTACTGCCCCATCCTGAGCTCAGGCACTTCTCTAACTTCTACCCACCTCCTGCAAAGAACCTAACAGCTTATGACAATATATTCTCAATTCAGGTTCACAGTTTTAATTCCTGTTTTCCCTAAATTGACCTTCTGCTATAATTCTTAGTTGCCATTTCCCCCTCCCCCACTTCTCTGATTTTCCCCTGTGCTCCCCTCCAGTGACTCATCACTGCTTTCTGTTCTCTATTGATCCTCTGCCTGGTCTCTAACACCTTCTATGGGGGTTCCTTCTCACTATCTTGTGTCTCTTGCTGGATTTTCACATTCCCCCATGCCCTGCCACCACAAAACTTATGCTTCTATCTTTTTCTTTCTTTATGCTGCACTCTTCAATCCTTCCATTATTCAGAAACCTATGGATATCCTTAGGCTAACATCACCTTGATTCCATAAACTTTATTTGAGGTTTTTGTGTCATGGTCATCTGAGGTTTGAGAAATAAAGCTTTCAGACATGGACATCTATTTTCTACCTTCACCCTGAATGAGATCATCTAACAAGGACACGTTAAGAGGATCCTCTGTTCTGAGAAAGGCAATTTTAACTTTGTTTTGTTGCTTTGTTATGAGAGGTACAAAGAAGACCTGTAAGAGGCTTAACAAAATATACAAATTATTTCTTTCTAAATATGATTCATTCTATATTAGCTTTCCTTAAAAAAATAGTTTTAAAAAAGGCTACCATTTATCCTGTTTGAGTGCTCCCACTTGAAATTTACTTAGAAATTTAATTACATAGAAAACTTTTTTTCAGAGATTCACGTAATATTACAAATGTTCAGGAATATGAGACCATTTCCATGTTCCAAAAGAAAAAAATTCAATTGACATTCAAAAAGTAAATGCCAAAAAAAAGAAAATGAAAATGGAAGAATCTGCAATTACAAGCATAAAATCCCAGTAAGTATTACAGCATTTTGAAAGAGTAAATACCTTGCTATAAGGCAATATTATCATTAATATAATTGTGCACAGGACGTTGCCTACAATATCCCCAAAGGAGGAGGAATAAACAATGTGACACACATTTGGGAGATGATAGGGATGGAGAAGCCTCTAGGGATGCATGAGACCAGAGTGCTGGGCTTATAGCTTAGGACCCCTGAGCCCAGGTTTCTCATGTATATAACTGTCCCTTCTTAGAGGCTTCAAATCAAAAGAGGGTTCTGAGCAACCTACAGCATCAAAATTAATAAGTCCAAGTTCCAAGTCCAGTAAGATTCCAAGAATATCAGGGATGTCTTCTTCCTCAGCTTCATCTGAGCAGACCTCAAATTCATCAAGCTATGGATCTTTTTCAGAACATCGGTGGGTCAAGTGAGCATATATTACCAAGGTGCACATGGCAAAGGGTGTTGCTGTTGAGTGTTAAATGAACATTACATTTTCATCCATGGGAAAAACATCCCAATATTTCAGACTGAGCTCTCCAAAGAGAGCACCATAGACTTTGCCCCCAAGTATAACCAATGCCCCCCAAGAATAACCAATGCCAAGTTCCCTTCCTTGGAGGCCATCTTGGAGCATACAGTATGGCATGAGGGAGGGATTCTGTTGTCACATCCTCTATGAGGAGATGCTGAAGAAGCACCAGCCACCGGTAACACTATGCCAATCCAGACAGTGACATCAGCAGTTTTTAGCAGAGATTGATGGTGGCCATGAAGAAAGAAGTAAAAGAAAAGGAATAAACCTGTCAACACCTGCACTATAAGTTGAAAGAGCATAAAGCTTCTATTCAGAAGCTGAATAGGCTTAGGTAAGAGTTGGTGAAGCTGCAGAGGGAGGAGAACTGGCAGAAGAAACTGAGAGCAATGCATCCTCTATCGCAGAGGGTGAAGCAATTAATGGCCCATCTTAAGTCACTCTAAATTGGAAAAAGCATGGTCTCAGCCTGGGAAATGCACACCTTTCTGTGAAAATCTCCATTCAGGCTACTGTAATCCACTTTCTATTTAAGAACCTCTACTCCATGCATTGTAATGTCTCAGATGCCCCAGCCCAACTGCATGAAGATCAACAGCCCCAGGAAGAACTGGACTGAAGATGCCTCAGAATAGCTGATTGCCAGCTCAGGCTAAGAGGCTAGCCCAGCCCTGTAGAAGATAGATGAACCCTCATGTGGAAGCTGAGTTCTATGGGACCCTACAACTGAGTCACACTGTAAGTTGGGAAAAGAGAAATGGGATTTCATTGGAACATGGGAGACTGGGAAAGGGCCTTAGCATAGGCAGCTCCATGGGAATTGAATTTCTAAAGAAGAATGTAACTGAGATTTTTTAAAACAGACCATATGATTTTATTTAGTGTGGAGGCACAACTTAATTTTATTATTATTTTTTTAAAGAAGATTTAGATAACATAAATGTTGCATAAAAAATATAGGGGATTCCCATATACATCACCCTCTCTCCCTCCCACACATTCCCCCACTAACAACATCTTTCATTAGTTTCATTTGTTACAATTGATGAACACATACTGAAGCATTGTTACTAACTATGGTCTATAGTTTACATTATGGTTTGCTCTTTGCACTGCAAAATTTTCTAGTTTTTGACAAAATGTATAATGGCCTGTATCTGATCATTGCAATGTAATGCAGAACAATTCCAATGTCTGCAAAATGCCCCACGTTACACCTATTCTTACCTCTTCCTCCCCTCAGAACCTCTGGTAACCACTTACTTTTATATCAGTGTTACAAGTTCTTCCATTACTAGCATAATAAGTCTACTTTGGTCCATAGCTGAATTTTCCTCTTATGTGTGTTCATTCTTCAACCTTGAGGATTTGGGGATAGTGATGCCCACTCTGATTCTGATTAAGAGGGGTCTTAGATCTCATGGGGCAGATGGGTGGAAATGTCTTGCTTGCAGTTATACTCTCTATTCTTTTGGGAGGGGCATTGTCTATCATCATCCTTTTGTTACTTTCCTGTGTGAGTTCAATGAATTAGAGGGTATGTGTTGGCTGCAACTCTGCTGAGATTCAGGGCTCAACCAGCATATGAACAGCCTGAAGATTTAAGTCTCTGGGACACATATTTAATGAGTATAGTGCTAATTATAGGTTCAAATAAAAGGGGCAAAATAATCATGTGTAGGAAAATTATAAATGAGTCCAACTTTGATACATTGACGGGATAAGTTATCATATACTTCAAGGTAAGGCCTACTGACACGGTGCCAAATTCCTGGGTCATCTGTCCTGGCTATAGTGTCCAGATGCCTATAGAATTCTCAGGGCCCCCCTGCTAGAGATGCTGTTTACTGTGGCAGTCAGTGATATCTTCCTAAGACACACATAAGTGTAACCTCTGGAATGACCTCCAACTCACTTTGAAATCTCTTAGTCATAAAAATTCATTTGTATTTAATATTTCCCCCTTTTGGTCAAGGTCTTTTTCCAGATGCATTCCAAATGTAAATCCCTCAGTGCCAGGGATGCTCATCCCTGAGAGTCATATCGCATGCTAGAGGGAATGTAGTGAGTTTATATGCTGAGTTTGGCTTAGAGAGAGGCCACATTAGAGCAACAAGGAGGCTTTTAGGAGGTAGCTCATAGGCAACATATAGTACTAGGCTAAGTTTCAATTTCACAAGAACAGTGTTCATAAGTACAAACTTCAATATCAAGGGCCTGGCATATTGGTCTGTCCTTCACTAGGAACTGCACATGTACTCTAAGGATTCTTGCCACTCTATGAGAGAATATAGTAGGAGATCCCCCCCCCCAGGATGGGAATTCAATCTCCTTTTGGTTATTATGTAGGTCTCCACTCACCAAGACAACACCCCCTGACCACTTAAACACATTCATATTCCATAGAGACATGTCCCAAGTAAAATCCTCCCAACATATCCCCCACCAATGACACACCCTGCACCAGTGATCCACCACTGTCATGATTGTGACTCTTCTGAAATCCAAAACCTCCCCAAAAACACAACCAAAAATGAATATGTATTAAAAAAATAAAAAATGTTAAAATTTTTTGCATTTTGTCTTTCATTTCTGTAAGATTTGTTACCTTTTATGTACAGTGATTTTCTTCTGTATGTTCCCCAAGTGTCTTATTTTTTTTTCACTTTATTTTCAAAGAAGCTTTAGGTAACAGAAAGTCATGTAGAAAATATATGGGATTCCCATATACCCCATTCCCCCCCCCTCCCCTCTCACATTTTCTCCTATCAATAACACCTTACATGAGTATGGTACATTTGTTACAAGTGATGAGCAAATATTGAAGCATTGCCATGCACCATGGTCAGTGGTTTACATTATGGTTCACATTCTGTACCATAAACTGTTATTAATTCTACAAATGAACAATGGCCTGTATCCATCATTGCAAGATCATGCAGAATTTCTATATATAGGATCAAGTCATCTGCAAATAGTGAAAGTTTTATTTCTTCCTTTCCAATTTAGATGTCTTTTATTTCTTTTTCTTTCCTAATTGCTCTTATTATTGTTATTATTGTTATTCACATTATTGCATAACAGAGGTGGCAGTGAGCATCCTTGTCTTGTTTCTGATCTTAGAGGGAAAGCTTTCAACCTATCCCCATTTGTGCAATGTTAGCTTTGAGTTTTTCATATATTCACTTTATCATGCTGAGAAAGTTTCCTCCTATTCTTATCTTTCAGAGTGTTTTTCTATCAAGAGGATCATATTAATTGATTTTCTTGTGTTGAACTCTCTTGTATACCTGGGGTAAAACCCACTTGATCATGGTGTATAATTGTTTTATTTTTATTTTTTTATTTTTATTTTTT
>JAQZBX010112503.1:0-10195 GCA_029593785.1 Cabassous unicinctus | reverse complement strand
GATGTTAGATTTGTCTAAGAAATCCAGGAAAATCATCCTGTTGCATTTTAATCAGCTGGCAGGTGGTCCGTGATCATGATGAATTTCTCACTCTAGTTGACACATTTTCAAATGTTAATGTCCGCTGGAGGAATAAACTGTGTTCTAATGATTGAAATAATGGCTTCAAAGGTGAGCATCCAGCTTATTATGGTTTCAAACCTTGGCACCGTGCGTGGAGAGGTGTTAGGTTAGGCACTCGACAGGGAAATAATTATGACCGCATAATGAAAAGGAAGAGCCTTTCAAAGCGGGGTTGTGAAGAGGATCTGAGTTGTGGAGAAAAGACAATCCTTCAGCGGGACAGAGCAATCCTCAATCAAATGCAGTACAAGACGGAAGACGAGGGGTCAAGTTCCCTCAAAACTGCACAATTCACACCCGCCCGGGCCCCAGCCTGAGGAAGGATTCTCTCTCCCTCAGCCAAAAGGAGGGGAAAAGAAGAGGGAGAGTCAGAGAGGTTTGGTTTTGTTATTGTTGTTTTTCTATAAAAAATTGTCTTCTGAGCAATACTGAGGCCAGAGAACATGTAACTCGAGAGTAACGGTGAACTCCCAGCTTTTCCATCTCTCCAGGAGGAAAGGACAGGCATCCTCCAGTGACCACGCACACTTCCATTGGGAGTATTAGTTTGAAAACAAAGGGCAGCTGTCAGCATCAGGACAGAGGAATTGGAAGTTTATCCGGAAAGGAATTATTGGTCTCTCACGGCTTTGCTTCTTTACTTTAAGCCATGGCTGCAAAAAGCTTCCCATCCCCTTGGCCTTGCAGTTCTTAATTAAACCCATCCTGAGCTACCTTCTTAGGAAAACATGCAAAGTGCTTCACCAGGGACATGTCATCATGCATGGGGTACACTATCAGTCCCACTTTTAATGATGTCAATGCAGAGGGTCTCTTTGCTTTTCCTGAGATACATAGCATGTTAACTATGGGTTGCAAAAATTCATTTCAGTAGTACTAAAAAGGAAAGTGAGGAAAAACTGATTACCCCACTCCCAAATCTTGTCTTGTGCCAGAGCAACGGCAGACCTCCAACAAGCACTATGTATTACTTTTCCGTGCTACATCACAAATTACCACAAATGTAGCTACTTAAAACAGCACACATCATTATCTCACATTTCCATGGGTCAGGAGTCCTGGTGTAGCTAGGGGTCTCACAAGTCCACAATCAAGGAGTCAGGCCTGGCTGCATTTGCACCTGGAACTCAGGGTCCTCTTCCACATTCGCTAGTTGTTGGCAGAACTCAATTCCTTGCAGTTGTAGGATTGAGGATCGCAAAGTCTAGAGGCCACCCATCATTTTCTGCCACATGGCAGTTTGCTTCTTTAAGGCCAAAGAGCATCTCTGCTTCTGCCCCATCTCTGACCACTAGACCACATTTAAAGGGCATACCTGATTAGTTCTGACCCTTCTAGAATAATGCTACCTTGATTAACTCAAACAGATTAGGGACCTTAATCAAATCTGGCAAATCCCTTCACCTTTGCCATACAATATAACCTGATCACAGGAGTGCTATTCCATCATATCCCCAGGTTCCACTCACACTCAAATGGAAGGGATTGTACAGAGTGTACACCAGGGGCTGGGTGTCTTTGGGGCCATCTCAGAACTCTGCCAATCATGCCCTATCATGGACTCCGTGGTGTCCCTTCTCTCACATTCCCTCTTGCCCCTCAGCACACTCCTCTGTCACTCGGAATGTATGGCACTATGTATTGGAGTTTGGGACTTTTAACAGCTGGAATTGAGATTACTCCTTGCCACTGTCACCCAGACAAAGTCCATTCTCCAGTCTTCCTTGAGATATTATCTCCCCTTACTACAGCTTTCTCCCTTGGAGATTGTTAAATTCACTCAAAAATTTCCCACTTAGCCTATCTGGTTCAAGAGACCATCCTTGGGTACGTACGTCCATGGTGCCTTTGAGCTCAATAGAACTCTCACTCTCCTCCTTCCCCTCTCCTCCTAGACACCTCCCACCAAAAGGTCTCTCTTGAGCATATGCCATTTTCATGAGAAGAATATGCCCTGGGTAGCCCACAAGTCCAAGGGCAATAAGAGCCACGTGGAGCAGACTCTGGCCCAATCTTTAGCTTGGAGCCAAGACCAGCCAAGCCCATTCTAGATCAGGCTACTCCAAAATGATTCACACAAGTGTGAGCAAGAATAAGTGATGGTTGCTCTGAGTGAAAAAGAAAACCAGAACTGTGCTCTGGTCCCACTGTTGAGATGGGCAGTGACCCTCCCCCACCCCCTACTTCTCCAATTTCACAATTGTTCAGGGCAACTTTCAATACCAAAGCCTCAGAATAACATCTGAGGAAAATCCTTCTTCCCTGACTCAAAATCAGCACTGCCACCACCCGCACCACCACACACTCTTCACAGATACCTACGAATTAGCTGAGGCCGTCTGACCATTACCCACAGCCTCCCCACATCCATCTTGACCTAAAAGGGTTAGCCTGTTGGAGCACAGATGGAAGTGGTGAGAAAGGAATTATTCTTTCTACCACTTACTAATAGGTCTTAGCATGAACCTGATGTGTTTTTCCTTCCAGACCCAGAGCCCTTTTACTCACCAGGCATTAGTAGTTACAGTGACTAGTATCTACAAGCTTTTAAAGGGTCTACCAAAACTGCTTGAGATCTGGAAAAAAAAATTATCATCTTCAAAATATAAAATCTCAACATTATTGTTCAATTAAATGCTTATAAAACATAATATCAGGATAAATAACATATACTTACATATAAACTTTATTTAATGGTAGATGTAAAAATATCTTAATGTTTGCTATGACGAGGTACGGAACTCCAAAAACAAATGTATGTAATGAAGACCGGAAGGCTTCAGACAGCTTACTGAGACCCACTTACCCACCAGTCCTAAAATTTGTTGGATTTGTTAGAGAGGAAAAATCTTGGAATGCCACTTACTTTACTGTATTTCTACCGTTAATGTATTTTAGCAGCCAAGCTTATTTGATCTTCCCTATTTCCTTGTGAATTAGAAAAAGCAAATGGCATTATTTTTATTTCACATTTTGGGAAACCAAGAAATAATAAATTAAGCTACTTGTCTTAGGCCGCAGCAAAATTAGTAAAAGAACATGGTCCACTCTAGAACTATAGACTGGTAGATTCTGAGCATTGAACAGCTGAGGACCTCACCCAATAGAGGCAGAGGAAGTGGATCAATTCAGAACCACACCAGCCAGTTAGGAGGAAGGGCAGGATTCCTGGCAGGCGGACTCCTAAGCCAGGGTTCTTTCCATTACACTTTCTCCTACATTGCTTGACACAAGACTCATATTCTTTCACTCCAACCACTGTGTCTCTTAGACTGCACAGCTTATATGTATGATTTTCCATTTTTAATTTATTTCTTGCCAAACATCATCTGGAACTGTGGTAATAAACAATAAACAAAAACCTAGAATCTTGGTGACAGAAGGATCATCTTCTGAGATCCTCTACTCCATCCTCTCCCCAGGTTGGAAAAACCCTTGACAATATCCCTTACCCGGGGTCACCCAGCCTCTGCTTTAATACCTCCAGCAACAGGGAGCTCACTACCCAAGACGTGAGTAACTCCATTCTGAACATCCTTAACTGCTGAGATGCTCTGCTTCTCTCTAATTCCACATGTGCTTTTCTGGAGGTACAGGGAACTGGTGCAAGTTCTTTTAGAAGACATTGTGTCTCATAATGAAGATGGTTATCTTTCTCAAATCACTTCTCCTCTCAGAGTTTCTCAATGTGGGTATGATTAGCATTTGGGGTGAGACTTCTTCCATGGGCAGGACTGTCCTGCACATTGCAGGATATTTAGCATCACTGGCCCCTGGGAACTAAATACCAGTAGCCCACATATACTCACATTGCAACAATCTTGTCACTGTGACAACAAAGATGACCCCGCATTTCCAAAAACCTTTGGGGAGGGGAAGGGTACTATCTCTTATGAGGACCACTGTAAGTCTAGAACAAACGCCCTCAACCGTTTATAGTTTGGGACATGGTACAGTGGTATAGTGCTTTGTCAGCCCATTGAATTCTCAAAGCAGCCCCATGATGGGAGCTTTGTGTCAATATTCTTATGAATACAGGATTATAAGGGGGAATAACAGAATTAATGATAAGAATTCAAAATTGAACAGAAGAAAACCTTCCCCCTTTGCCATATTTAGGAATCTGCTGTCTTGCACTCCCATATGTCCCCCATCAGAAAGCCACCCACTTGTTTTCCTGTGGCGATTGGGAAGCATATGTTACCAATTAAGTAATTTTGCTGAATTAGAATCCAAATTACTTTGTTTCCCACCCAATAGCCATCTCCCAATTATTCTGCCAACAGGAGTGCCTTGTAGTTCTTTAAAAACCTTTCACCTTTGGCCATTGTTTTCTTAGCTATTAACAAGCTACAGTTGGATCTTTTGATTTTGATTAAAATTGTTTGAGTCAGAATTATTGCTAAGACAGAAAAAAACTGAAACCCAAATTACCCATGAAATTGCTTTGAAATCAGAGCACAGCACTGGCAAGAGATTACGGTGTCACAGAATGTTAGAATACCACACAGGAGCTCCGGTGTCTTGTCCACTCATTCCCAGAGTTTTCTTGGTTTACATATGGGATAGCTGGGGTATCGAGGGAAGCAGTGAGCAGTGTACAGTATGGTGGTAAAAGCAGGGGCTCCTTGCTTTGAACTTAGGGTCTGCCTCTTACCTGCTGTGTGACCATGGCAAGTATGTTAACCTCTCTGTGCTTTGGTTTCCTCTTCTTTAAAATAGAAATAATAATATGAACCTCCTCGAGCTGTTGTGATGATTGAATGAACTAAGGCACTATGGCAGGTACTGGCAGTGCTCCACCTTGGAACACTTTTATGGTTTTTATGCACCCCTCCCCTTGCTACTATATGTTGGGGTTCTTCTCTTTCTCCTTCTCTTTTTCTTCTTCTAACAGCCAGCAGCTCTTTTCAGAGACTTGCCTGAAGGCTATTGAAGCTGCTTTGCAATGAGGCACAAGAAAACAGAAATGCCTGGAAGTTTAAGTCCTCACCCCCACACCACCAACGTCACCCCACTGGGGTAGCCCTTAGCAGCGACTGCCCGGGGCAGGGGCGTGAAAGCCCAGGGAGACAAACTCTGTGTTGTGATTTATGCTCCAGAGCGCCCCACGGGATCAGGCCGAGACTAGGACTTCACCTGAAATTACACGCCTGCTTGGTTTCTTCTCCTCCCCTGTCCTGCTTCCTCTAGTTCCCTGGAGGCAAACCTTCATAAATCCTTTGCACACAAACCCTCTTCTCAGGGCTGGAAATCTAACATGAGACAGGTACTTACTATAATTCACACATAGTAAGCATTTAATAAATGTTAGTCTTTATTGTGTTAGCATCAGTAGCCACTATGAATTCAGTAACACTTTAAAACAAATCTGCATTTTTATACATCTCAGCCACTTCCAAACACCTTTAGAAAGTAATCACATCTGTGCAAAATATTATGTATTCAGTCTGCAGCCTGCTGGACAGTCTGGACACACTACAGTAACTCTACAGTTCTCCATGGCCCACATTTTGGAAACCCAGCATTAAAACAACTCCCTCCTTTCATTGAAAATAAAACCAAGAACAAGAATCTATGTGACTGGTCCTAGGTCCAGAGCTGGTAAGTAGCAAGTGGAACCTAGAACCCAGATCTCCTGCCCAGTTCAGTGTTAATTTCATTGTTAATTTCATTGTACATTATATGCACTCACTGGCCAGTTTCCAAGAGAGATCTAAACCACAGGGCTTCTGAAGCCCTTCTCAGAGCTCCCTGCAACCCTCCATCAACAGTTACTGAGGGAAGCAGATGTGGATCAGGTGACTGGGCTCCCACCTACCACATGCGAGGTCACTGGTTCTGATCCCGATGCCTCCTAAAGAAGACAGTGAGCTGGCATGATGGGCAGGCACAGCGAGCTGATGCAACAAGGTGATGCAACAAGAAACATGGGGAGGAAAAACAGAATGGGAAACACAACAAAGCAGGAAGCGGAGGTGGCTCAAGTGATTAGGCACCTCCCTCCCACATCAGAGTTCCCAGGTTCTGTTCCTGGTGCCTCCTAAACAAACAAGGAAGATGAACAGACACAGCAAGTGAAAAACACTAAGGGGTTGGGGAGAAATAAATAAAATAGATCTTTAAAAAACATAACAGTTACTGAAACCTTGAGCAAGAAGCACCCATGCTCTTTATTCAGAAGAAAAACAAAGTATAGCAAGGCCCCCTGCCTCCTAGAAATTGGTCACTGAGTATGAACAAAGGCCAAACGCACAAGAAATATAGGAAAACACCAGAAAAATTATCAGGAATTTCAAACTATGTAGACGTATGGAATAAATTTAGAGGTGAGACGACTTTAAAAAAACATGTCAGCTGGTGCTTTCTGGTGTATTTTTCTTAAGCAATAGAAACTTCTGTTCAAATGAGGTCTTAAGCCAAAATTCAGACTATAGAACAGCACAAGTAGGGGCACTCAAACAGACGGAGTGGAAGGCTTGGAGCCCTGTGGCCATTACCTTTCCCCTCTCCCACCCCCACTCTTTATATAGAGGAGAAAACTAAGGTTCATCCTTCCCTTCCTTTGCGGTTCCACAGCCGGATCCTCGCTGAGGGCCTTAATTCCTCTCACCTGGCCTTCCATGTCACCTGGACTCCTTTTCCTGCCGCCAGGCCCCTGCACTCTGGGTCCCAGAAGCAGTCCTCTGGGTTGCAGCTTCCTGCTCACAAACCTTTACAGACTCACCCTTGCTCATCAAGTCTGAACCACCTGGGAGACAATTCAAGACCCCATGGCATCTGAACCTGCTCAGGTTTCTAGCCCTACTTCTCTCAGCTCACCACCCACACTCACTGGCCTCCCCACTCCCTGTTTATGGCCTCCCTTCCCAGTCTTTGTTTCCCACTAAAACAAAGGCTTAAAAACAAGAATTTATTGGCTCATAGTTTCAGAAGCTCCAGAATGTTTGCTTCTTTCAGGGGTTGTTATCTTCTGGCTGGTCGGCAGTCTGTGTAGTTCCTTGGCTTTCCCGTTATATGGAAATGCAAACAGCAGCATCTTCTCCATTCTCTTCTTAGTTCCATTGACTTCCAGGTTCCGTTGACTTCCGGCTTCTGGCTCCTCCCTGTGGCTTCCTCTCTGTGTCAAATTTCCTTTCCTGATAAGGACTTCAGCCATATTGGATGACGACCCACCCTCATTCAGATTGGACACACCTTAACTAATAACATTTTCAAAGGTCCTATTTACAAATGGGTTCACACCCACAGGACTGGGGGTTGGGACCTGAACATGCCTTTTTGTGGGGGACATGATTCAATCCCCAACACCAACCTTCAAGGTCCAACAGATATGCCGTCTTCTCCAGGCACCTTCCTGGGCTCTTCCAGGCAGAAATGCCCCTGCCCTCCTCTCTCCTCTTCCCCCAACACAGCATTCTCTTGAAGCTCCCCACCCCCACCCCACCCCCGCCCCAGGTACCCACCTCACTCTACTCTGCACTGAGGATATTTGTGAACATCTCATTCTCCCACACAAGATTGTGTCCAGTGGGTTTTGTTTCACCCACACTCACACCCTTAGGGTAGCACCCTGCCCACAGTGGATATTCAACAAAAGGTTCTTGAAATGGTTGCCCTAACTATATCACTACATTGGTGGCTTCAACCAGAGAGGGGACCCAATGGAATGCCTGGGTCTGGGTGGGACAAACATACTTTCCTTTCGACATGTGAGACATCGTTATCTGTAGGAGAAACCATCACATGAACATTTTTAAACTATGCAAGCACAGAGTCTTGGAACAGTTTTTGAGAAGCCACAACCAAGGAAGGGTGTGTGTGTAAATTGATGGGAGGTATTTATCAAGAGGGGATGAAGTAGGATTGGGGAAGGAGCTTAGAAAACTTAAGCACTGAAGACAGAACCCGCTCTGTATTTTTCCTGCAGAAGGAGAATTTTCTTATCCAAAGATATGCAGTGAGAAGAGTAAATCCTCAGGACATGGTCCCTGGAAGTTCTGCCCCATCTCAAGGAGATAAGATGAGAAGGCTGTGGGTTCCCAGGACCAGCCTGTAATCATCTGGTAGCAGAGTGGCTCTGAATATCACAAACGCCCCAGGGCTGGGACTGGTGAGATTCCAGACCTGACAAACTCAAACAGGGTCAGAAGGGAGAAAGAAAACCCCTTGCTGCCAAGTGCCTCCTGCTGCATACTTGGCCCATTCAGGGTAGGTTTGGGGACCTTTTCTGCCTACCTCTGCTCTTTGAAATCCATTCAGCAATGTGAAAAATGCAGTGGTACAGATCTGCTGGGCCAGAGGGACCTGGGCTATGGCAGAAGGAGCAGTGCTATTGGCCGTTTTATCCCTGTGGCTCATCCAGGGGCTTTGTTGTCAGTAACTCTGCCCAAGAAGGGAATGAGAAGACACTCCAGAGGGGCCTCAAGCCAAGGGGCAGCCTCTGACTCACCCAACCACCCCTCATTCTTGGGTTCCTTTCCGCACACCACTTCCCATGCCATCAAAACCTGCTTTCAGGGAAGATTTCAAGAGCCATCATTCGCACTCTAAGGACCATGGTTTGCCAAAGGATATTCAAATATACTGAAAAGGTAAAAGGTATGTTCTGCTCAAATAGGTTTCGGAAATACAAAGTTAAAGGAGTTTATTTTCTGAAGAACTTCTCAGATCCTTTAAAAATCTAATGAGCACTGCAAAGTTCCAACACTAGGATACAATATATAACATTTCTCCAAGAAGACTTAATCCTGGATTCTTTTACTCCAGCAGCATCTCCAAGAATGAGTGTAATATCATTCAGTATATTCCCACTTCTTTTCTCTACCTCAGTGGTCCTCAAAGTGTGGCCCATGGATCCACTTTCAGGAATCCACAAGGTCAAACTATGTTTATAATAATATTAAATGTTATTTGTCTTTTTCATTATGTTGACATTGGCACTGATGGCCCAAAAGCAATAGGGTATAAAACTGCTGATGCCTTATCATATATCAAGGCAGTCACCAAACTGTGCTAATAGTCATTGCATTCTACACTGCCACACACATGCAACAACAACAAAAAAAAGCTAGTTTTAGTTAAAAATATCCTTGATTAAGCAGTAAAAGTAAATCCCAACCTTTGAATGGACATATTTTTAATATGCTGTGCAAATAAATGAGAATTACACATAAAGCATTTCTATTGCATCCTGAAGGACAATGGTTATCTCTAGGAAAATCCCTTGTGAGATTGTTTGTGTTGCAAGCTGAACTACCGTCTTTTTCAGTGGAACATCATTTTATTTGACTGACAGACAAGCTATGGTTATTCAAACTTGGGTATTTGGCAGACATTTTCTTGAAAATGAATAAAAAGAGCCTATCTCTACAAGTAAAACAATTGCCAGTAGTTGGTGTCAATTAAAAATTTAAGCTTTCAAGCAAAAATTGAAATTTTGTAAAAGTATATGCACCATCATGAGCTTGACAGCTTAAAGACTTGTTTAATGAGCTCGATGGTCCTATTAACAAGTGCGATGTTTTGATATTATACGAAATGAAATATGTCAACATTTGGAATATCTGCATAACTCAGTGAACTAATATTTTCAAAATAATTAATGCATGATGTTATAAAATCATACATGGGTAAAAGATCTATTCAAAGTATCTAGATCAGTGGATTGTAATGTAACAGAGTATGAAATTTTCATTAATATGGTTTCAGATCCCATGTGCAACGTCTTAGAAATTACCACTTGTCTAGTTTCATTGCCGTGTCAAAGAAAAATACCCATAATAATCTGAAAAGACTATTAAAATACTCCTTCCTTTCTAACCACATCCCTTTAGAGTCTGGATTTTCTTCATCTACTTCAACCAAAGCAATACAGAAACAGATTGAATGTAGATGCTAGAATACAGCTTCTGCTATTGAGCCAGATATCAAAGATATTTGCGAAAGTTTAAAAAACAGGCTCTCTCTGCCTAGAGGGGCCCACACCAAATCTTGGTGTGTATTTCCATCTTTCCCATTTCTCAGCAAGCTCTGTTCTTTCCCCCATTTCCCAAATAAATTCTTTTTACTG
>JAQZBX010112502.1:0-10184 GCA_029593785.1 Cabassous unicinctus | reverse complement strand
AATTCACCTTTTACTATATAGATAGGTAAAGGATCAAATTCCTCTTGCCTTTGACCCTCTTGAAATGGCTGCTCCTTCCTTTTTTTTTTTTTTTTGGATTATAAAAATGTCTTCTTTAATCAAGGGTTTTAATATGGAACAAATTTCTTGAATAAAATGGTAAGTTTCCAATACATTGAAACGTAAAGCCACAAGTCACCGCACATATAACACCCGGCTGGGAAAAAAACAAAACACCAAGTTTACACAATCCCTGTAGCTGAGCCATAGCCCTTATTCTCAGATGTTTCCTCCCATCTGCCAGGTGTGTTCTGCTGGATACAAAGCCCACCATGGCTTCTGGGGTCACACTGAGCTGAGGCTGCGGCCCACAGACCACTCATCTGGCTGGGCGGTATGAGTATGGCTACTCATAGGGGATCATTCCTCATTGGGCTCCATATATGGCAGATGAAGCATTAGAAGATGGGCATCCTGAAAGAGTCCTAACATTCTCTACCAATCCTTGAGCAAAACCTCCTAGCACCTTCTACTTAACATGTCTCCAGTTCTGACACACGGAGACTGAAACCTCCAACATGACATGGACCATAGCAGAATATAACTTTTCACCCAGGGCCTCTTTGAACCCTGAGGAAATAATAAAAAATGCTGGCCAGGCCATCCACCTCCTGCCTCTTTGGGCTTTAAGTGGCACCTAGCATCTCTACCTGCACGAGCCAGTCCTGCCAAACCTCTCATCCTGTTGTCTTTTGCTTTGCTGTTCATTTTATTTATTTATTATTTTTAATTTTTTTTATATTTTTATAGAAGCTTTAGATTACATAAATGTTACATAAAAAATATAAGGGATTCCAATATGCCCCCCTCCCTCCCCCTCCCACACTTTCCCACATCAACAACATCCCTCATTAGTGTGGTACATTTGTTACAATTGATGAACACATATTGAAGCATTGCTACTAACCATGGAATACAGCTTACATTATAGTTTACACTCTGTCCTGCACAATTTTGTAGGTTGCGACAAAATATGCAATAGCCTGTATCTGTCACTGCAATGTCATGCAGGACAATTTCAATGCCCCTATATTACACCTATTCTTCCCTCTCCATCCCTCAGAACCTCTGGTGCCACTGCCTTTATGTCAATAATAAAGAGTTCTTTCGTTGCTGGAATAATAGTAAGTCTATAGTAGAATAATAATAAGCCTACTTTAGTCCATTGTTCATTCCCCAATCTTGAGGATTTGGGGGTGGTGATGTTCACTCTGCTTCTAGTTGAGAGGGAAATTAGATCCCATGGGGCAGATGGATGGAACTCTCTTGCTTGCAGTTTCAGACACTTTCTCTTCTTGGGATGGGCATTATCCATCATCATCTCTTTTTAGTTGTCCTGGGTGAGTCCAATGAACTGGAGAGTAGATGTTGCAACTCTGCTGAAATTCAGGGCTCAACGGGCACATAGATGCATCAAAGATTTAAGTCTCTGGGATATATTTATAAATTATAGTGTTAATTATAGGTTCAAGTAAAGGAGGCAGAAGAGCTAGGTGTAAAGAAATGAGTCTAACTCTTTTACACTAGGGAGCATAAATTCCAACGTAAGGCCCACGGTGCTGTCCATTTTAAATGCAAGCCCTTCTGCTGATTACTTCTCTTCTTTACTCTATTTCCATGTAATGCTGTGCCTCTTTCCCAATACTCATCTTCTTTGAGCCCCTCCAGCATATCCTCTGGAAATTCCATGATGTCAAAAACAATCTAGCCTTTATCATCAGAGTCTACAGAATACTCTGCCACCATATTCCCTTCATTAAAATCTGGTTCTCCTCCTGGTACTTTGCTGCCCGGAAGCCCCAGGCTCCCCTACCTCAGGAGAGATTGGAAAATGGGGGTGGCATCTCTTTTTGTTCATCATCATCACTTCCCCACCTGGAAATCCATTTGCTCCTTTCTGCCCCCATCCCCATCCCCACCATCCACTGTGGAGTGGTCCTGACAACCTGGACAGAGTAATGGTAAAGCAAGCTAGCACAGCAGGAGGCCCAGGTAGGACTGAATCTGGCTGGGTGTTACCTGAAGCAACAAAGAATAGGAAGAAAAAAAATTAATATAAACCATGCCCAATACAAGTCAGGACCATGAAAGCACAAAGGGTTAGAAGCTGGAGGTTTGAAGGAAGAGCCTGAAATGAAATACAAATGAAGAGGAAGTATTGAATTATTGTCAAATGTGCTCAAGGCTTGTTTGATGTTGACCACCAGCATAATCTTTGGTTGGTTTAAAGGCACAGGATAAGGGCAGGCATCTCTTCCATCCCTTCCTGTCAAAGTGGACCAGATATTCCTTGACTTTGCCCAAGGAAGATATGCACACATTGAAAGCTTTCTTGGAGTCAGAGATGGTCCCCATAGATGCGCTTATCAGAAACTAGCCCTCCCACTGTACCAGGCCTTGGAGTTGTCCCTGGTCCATATCTGCATTACACAACTTGCCTTGCCCAGGTCCTCCTTGAATTCCCAGATGGACATTTTCTTAAAAACTTCAGTAACTCCAGCAGTGTATTCCAAAATCAATTTTATGGTAAGAAAAAAGGTATAGGATTTCAGTCTCACTTTCAAGACACCAGCTGTAGCTGTCCATTAATTGTCTGGTCTGATTGAAGCAGCAGCTGAGACTTTTTCCCAATCTGTCCCACTCCCCTTAAAGAAAAAAATTACCAAAGGGGAGGAATTAACATTTTGTGCAGTGATGATAAGGCTGGGAGCCACTGCAGGTAGTCCTCAGGAAAGGTAGGGGAAGCTCATGCCCAGGCCATCTAGCCTCAGACTTGCTTCTGTTTTGTATGGCATAAAACCAGTTCCAGTGAAGGCCTTTCATGGTTTCTTAGCACAATAGCTTTCTCAACAAACTTAATTACTAAAATAAAGCTTTCTTGAAATATCAAGCAGTTAATCCACAAAAGTAAGGTTTACGTTATGAGGAGTATGAGTAAGACAATTGAAACCACATTGGTGAAAAAGGGACACTGAATTCTGCCATTCTTTGGTGTCTAGCGATCATATTGCACACCTGATAACATCCCATACAAGGGTGTCAGCTTCTCATGACACCTATTGAGCTTGAGTACCCTGCTATTCCAAATAGTGGTAAGTGAACAATTAAAAAGCTCAAGATAGAAAGCTTCTGTATGAGTCTAAGGCACACAGTAAATGTCTGTGTTTGGGGGCACTGGGTTGTCCAGAAAACATCAGAGAGTCAAGGGGATAGGGCACAGAAGGCATAGAAAATAAGATTGTTGTAGAACAAAAGGGTAGTTGCAAGTCAAATAAATAGATTTCATGCTTCTTGATTTGAATGTAGCCAGGAAACTGGGTTCTAAGTTTTGTAAGAAGAACCAGTGGGGTCTCCTACCTGATTGGTCTTCCTAAGTTCGAATTGGCATCAGCTTTGTATTATACACTTGGGGAAGCGTAGGGTGTTCAAAAGACCCTCTTCAGTAACTTGTCCATCCTTCAAGTATTGACCAGTTGCTAGGGTTATACCACTTCATGGATGACTTTGAAGGCCTAAGATACAAGTTGAAGGTTATGATTAGCACTTAGGTGTCTGTGTAGACCATGAAGGCAGAATATTTCCCTGAGGAAGTGGGCAGTGGTAAATGGGGCAGAAAAGGCCTAAGGCTTAGAATGAATGCTGCCATTTTGGGGGAAATCACCTACTCATACCAGAATTACCAGGGCCATTTCCAAGTTTGGGGTGGTTTTTATGGGTCTAAAACTAATGTTGTAATTTTTTTTTTTTTTTTTTTTGACTCCAGAGCCCTATCATTGGCTTGGGTTTATTGCCTATAAGTGACAATGTGGAGTAAGAAACAAGACTGTAGGGGTCCCACAGGCCATATTTAGGGTTTTGCGTGGACTTTAGTAAATCACTAAAGGGGAAACTTGGCAGAGGCATGAAATCCATAAGTCGTATTTCCCCACTGAAACCACTAAGTTTCATAAGTATCTGGACTACTTAGGAGCTATTCTGTCTTGAATAGGCCCTGTCCGTGAGTTCTTTTATGCTTCAGAATTCATGATGCCCTGGATCTGACATGTATTCCACTGGTAACCAGAATAGGTTTTGGCTCAGCTTAAGAACTCATCAAAAGTTGTAGTACAATCGACAAAGGAAATTGCCCTCAACAGTGAGAGGAGTGTCATTATCCAATCAGTAGGTCTTAAAGGGAGAAATGAGGATTTCAGAAGTCAGAAAGAATTTCTGCCTCTTCTTTAGCTAGCTCATCTCTCCTGGGGAATTCAACTTCACCATCATCAGACTTCCCAGCTTGCAGTCTACCCTACAGAGTTTGGAAGTCCTGGATTTCAGAGTCATCTTTTTCAAAGTTTCCAGCTTGCAACTCGCCCTATGGAATTCAGACTTGCCACTCCCATGGTCACATGAGCCAATTCCTATAATACACCCCTCTCTCTCTCTCTCTCTCTCTCTATATATATATATATATATACACACACACACACACACACACACACACACACATATATGGTCTGTATATGTGTATGTATATATATATTGTCTGTATAAATAAATAAATATATTTTTTCCTCTGGAGAACCCTGATACATTATCCTTGTGGAAAGTATATTGAGAGGCTATAAAAAGAGTGGGAAAAATTAGCAATAGGGTAAAAGAATATTAAGCAAATTTTAAAAACAAAGCATGTATTGAGGAAAAGCCAAATGAAAAATGAAATAACCATAGTATAGTATAATGCTTGGCTATAAATAATATTTACATAGGCCTAATAGTAGGAACAGTGAATGTTGAATGAATAAAAATTTTGATGTAACGATTTTGGGGGATATGGAGAGGAAGAAGAAGAGATAATGGTAGAAGAGAACTAAATCCTCATCTATCATAATAGAAAGTCAGTCTATAGGTAATTCCCCCAAAAATCAATAAATTAAGAAATATCAGTATACCATCCTTTGTTTTTGAGGTACCAGGGGGCCGGGGGTTGAACTTGGGACCTCACATGTGGGAAGCCAGAGCTCAACCACTGAGCCACATCTGCTCTCTTAAGTTGGTTTTTCAGTTGGTATTTTCATTTGTTTCCTCATTGTTTGCTCTGTTTTCAGGAGGCACCAGGGACCAAACCCGGGACCTCCCATGTGGGAAGCAGCTGCTTAACCACTTGAGCCACATCCCCTCTCTCATCCTTTTTATATTACATTATATTGCTGGATTTGATTTGCTGATATTTTGCTAAGGATTTCTGCACCTAAATTAATGCAGGATATTTGTTTGTCACTTTCTTTTCTTGAAATGCCCTTGTCTGGTTTGGATATCAGGGTTATAGTGGCCTCAAAAAAAATGATTTAGGAAATGTTCCCTCCTCCTATATTTTATGGAAGAGTTTGTGCAGGATTGGCATTGTTTATTCCTTATATGTTTGATAGAATTCACCCATCAAATATTTTAACATTACAACTCAAGGTGGCAAAACGATAGGAAATAAAAACAACAATGTATATCCACATCATTGGTGGAAAGGTAAATTGGTTCAGCTTGGCAAGCCTTATGATCTGATTATCCCGTTTTGAGAATTTCTCCTAAAGAAATAGTCCAAAAGAAGAATCTATTTGCCTCAATATTTAATAACAGAGGAATGGCTAGATGTAATATAAATAAATGTAATATTTTATATTTATTAATAATAGACCTAAAGTTTATATTGCAGCATACACAAACATACATACAAAAAAACATTGAGTGAAGGTATAGAATTGAAGGGAAAAACAGTCATCTCAGCCAAAGCCACACACAGGAAGTGGTGCTTCATTTGGAAAAGCAGCTGAGGAGCCAGCTGCTTTTACCCTGGTCTCCAGGCTTGCATACACGTGCTAATTTTGTCAGCACACCAAGAAAGTATCCATTTCAAAGGGGCAGATGAACATTAAGCAAATTTACTAGCCTGATATATTAAAACCACAAGACCAAGTTATTCGTCCATGTTCAAATTCTGAGTTCCAGCTCATGCTCTCTTTGTAGGCCATTCCGTCAAAAAAGCCGAGTTATAATTTGAATGTTGTTTGGTGAGCAAAGAATCAGGATGAGGGAAGGTAGACAATTTGTCTGGTTATTGTCATTGAGCTGAGATAGCTTAATTGTATCCATTTCCACATTGTGAGGGTTTTATCAATAGATAAAATATATGCATTCAGCCAAATCTAACAAGCCTAGAGTCATTCTATCTCTTTAAGGTTGTTTTGCATATCACTGCTCCAATACATTAAGTACTGGTTTCATAAAACAACTCACACAAATCTTCTGTCTCTCATATCCAAGTATTTGAGCTGTACTGTGAATCTAATGTCATATAACAAAATTGAAATGAACAGAGAGAAACATAAACAACTGCTGTATGAAGGGTCAACTGATTTCTAAAAAATTCTTTAGAAATATGAGAGATGGGAGAGATGAAGAAAGAACATGGATCTCTTTCCAGCGTTCTCAATACAGAAGCCATCCTTTCCACTGCTGCTCTTTCAATATTTGTGACATTACGAGAGGTCAAATAGTCACCATTCACTAAGACTTCATTTCTTCACAAGGCTACAACAAAGACAGGGGCGAGGTCTGCCCAAGCTCCCATAAAAAGAATATGTTCTTAGGAATTTATCCTATAGAAATATTTACACAAGGGTTGTTCACTCTAGTATTGTTAGCAAAAGAGAAAAACAGGAAATAATCTAAATATCAAAGGGGGTTGAATGAGTAAATCATGATATATCTATACAATGGAACTCTATATAGCCACTTAAAAACTATAAAGTAGATACATATGGATAGAGAGACAGTCCAGAACACATGAACAAAACAAAACAAAGAACTGTATGTACAGTGTAATCTATTTAAATATATACACACAGAAAAAATTAAACTGGAAAACAATTTCTCAAACTATTTTATTTATTATTAATACTATGTGTCTGTGTTGTTTGAAAAATATTTTTACAACAAACAATAGAGTTTTATGATCTTCTGGAATTTCATTGTCAGAAACTGAAATCTTGTGGTAAAACAATTTACTCACCAGATGTTCGTTGAGCAAACAAAATTAGAGTCAGAGTAGGAACTGGTAATAGAATATGTGCAGTTAGGAGTCAATGAAGTATTGTGTCTTGCTGCACTTACAGGTGAGCAGAAAAATAAACTAGTTGTTTATGAAACTCTGACAGAGGAGAGAACAATAGTTTATTGAGTAATAGGTATAAAGTATATGAAGTCCTACAGAAAATGGATGATAGGTAAAAATGTTTGTGAGCAAACATAAAAAAATGAGCACAGCTCTCGGGATTATAATGAATACATATTCAGAGGTCACTGTAGTAGGGGATGTATCTTGTGGCATAAACTTGCTTCTTAGTGGCAATATGAAGTTGGTTCTTCTCCAAAAGCTTTCCAAAGGAGTACAAAAAGTTACAAACATAAGACAGGAGATGAATTAGTATACATTTTGGGTTCAAAGTCTAGAAGAGATAAGACTTTGAGTCTGATTTGGCAAGAACTGTTTTTAATAATCAAAACACTGCCAGAGAAATAAATGGAGAATGGAGAAAATATAAAAACACAAAACAAAAATATCTGTAACAGTCATAACTCAGAGATAATCACTAACAAAATGCTTATAAGTACTACCTTTCTTTTTCCTTTCTATACATAAATGCTATGAAAATAAAATGATGTGTATTTATATAATAGCATAAATGTTTTTCATTTGGCAATCTCTCACGGACATTTTCCTACGTCAATGGACATTTTATCTCTAAACATGATTCTTAATGGTTCTGCTGTATTCCATTGTAAGGATATACGATAATTTACTTAGCCATACCTCTTTATTGGACATTTTAGTTACCAATTTTTTCATTATAAACCATACTGCTATAAATACTGTTGTAATTAAATCTTTGCACATATATTTGATTATTTTATTACAGTCAATTCTTAGAAGTAAATTGCTGAGTCAAAGATTATGTCTCTAAGGCTTTTAATATACATTAACAAGCTGCCCTCTGGACAGGATGCTCCAGTGGTGTACTCATATATATTTTTTTAATGTGTATTTATTTCTTTATTTAATCCCTCCCCCCCCAAGATGGCTCCTCCGTCTGTCTGCTTGTTGTCTGCTCGTCTTCTTCAGGAGGCACTGGGAACCTAACCCGGGACCTCCCATGTGGGAAGTGAGTGCCCAACCACTTGAGCCGCTTCCACTCCCTGCTGGTTGCATCGTCTGCTGGTTGCAGTGTCTGCTCCTTGTGGCATCTGCTTGTTGCAGCAGTTGCATCATCTGCTCCTTGTGTCATCTCTTCCTTGCAGCATCTGCGGCGCTTGCTCATTGTGGCGTCTACTTGTTGTGGTGTCTGCTTGTCTTCTTTAGGAGGCACTGGGAACTGAACCCAGGACCTCCCATGCAGGAGGCGGGTGCCCAATTGCTTGAGCCACTTCCGCTCCCCATAATTTGACAATATTTGGTTTTGTAATTTTTAAATCAAAGTAACTATTTCAAAATGTAAGTTACTCAAAACATTGTTATGATCACTCTTCTTTGAAATAATTTTTTAAGTATCAATTTATTGGTTTGATAATTTTGTTATTCTACAAATATTGTATATATACCAGGTGCCAGGCATTGAGCTAGAAGATACTAGGGTTTCACAGACAAAGGTATAGCTCTTGCCCTTGAGGATTTTGCAGTTTACTGGGCAAATGGGACATGAATATAAATAATTCCAGAAGATGTTATGAAGCCCAGAGGAAGGAGCTCCTTGCTCACCCTAAGAATGCTAACATAGGCATCATAAAAGAGATCATATTTGAGCTGTATCTGAAGGACAAGTAGGAATTTGCGAGGCAGGCTAGAAAGCACATACCAAAGCCCAGAATGCAAGTGATTTGGTATGGCTGGGTATTGTGTTATGTGGTAAACTGGTGGGAAATGAGACTGTAAAGTGAATGAGAGTTTGTACTCCAGGCTAGGAGTTTTTACCACACCTGTACGCTTTGAGAAGCCATAAAAGGATTTTTGGCAGGGAAGTGTCATGATCAGCTTTGTCTTTTAGAAGTTTGTATTTAGAAATATAGTAAATAGGCACAGGACACTCTTGGGGTAAGTGTGCAAAGTTATGCAGGACTCAAACAAATGCCAGGCAGGGAAAACATCTACAGTAACACATTATCCTCTGTTGATATTGTCCACTAGATCAAATATGAAACTAAATGAGAATCAGTCTTCCAACCCAGGGAAGTAAATAATCAATTCATAGCATTCTAGAGCTGGGATTGCCCTTAAGCCTCCCCCAGTCCTACATTCTCAGTTTTATAGATGAGGACACCTGTAGGCCCAAAGTCACAGAGATGATGTTGACTTGACTTGACTGGGAATGTACTTACCAAGCTTTATTTTATAATATGAGATCTTTAAATCTTAAAAAAGTTTTTTCTATGAGAAAATGTAGGGAAACATCTTCAAGATCTTGTGGTGGGCAGTAGTTTCTTAAACCTTACACCCAAAGCACAAGCAGTGAAAGAAAAAAAAAATTGATAAATGGGCCCTCCTCAAAATTAAACACTTTTGTTCTTCAAAAACTTTATCAAGAAAGTAAAAAGGCAGCCAACTCAATGGGAGAAAATATTTGGAAACCACATATCCGATAAGGTTTGATATCCATGTTATATAAAGAAATCATACAACTCAACGATAAAAAGACAAACAAACCAATTCAAAAATGCGCAGACTAGAACAGACATTTTTCCAAATACAAATGGCCAAGCACATGAAAAAATGTCAACATCACTAGCTATTAGGGAAATGCAGATCAAAACTACAATGAGAGGGGGGCAGATGTGGCTTAAATGGTTGGGCGTCCGTCTGCCATATGGAGGGACCTGGGTTCGATCCCCGGGACCTCCTGGTAAAACAAAAATATATGTATATATACAGAAGGCGCATGGGCTGCCAAGCTCTGTGTGCTGGTGAGCCGCCAGGCCCCGGGAGCCATTCAGCAAGATGATGACGTAACAGGAGAGAGACGCAGGGGAGAGACAAGACGAGATGCTCCGAAAACCAGGAACCGACGTGGCGCTGGTGGCAGAACACCTCTCTCCTACAT
>JAQZBX010112501.1:0-10191 GCA_029593785.1 Cabassous unicinctus | reverse complement strand
TATTAGCAGTAATTCCCATCTTGGCTGAGATGAGTCATACTGCCCGAAAAGTCCAAATGCGAGGAGGAAGTCTGTCTCTTTGCGTATGAGAATTTCTTTGTGATGGAGAATCTGAGGGGGGAAATTTGGGTGAGGCGGAAAACATTGCCACCACCCAGAAGGGAGACCAAGAATGCATAAAGTGAGTGGAGATACATTAATATATATCTTTTTATATATTTATATTTATTTTCTTGTTGTGTTCTCTCTGCCTCCATAGCCTCCTCTGCTTTCAGACACTCACTTGGACAAGACTTTTAGAAACGCAGTTTAGCCCGTGTTCATTCGGTGGGATGGTCATACAATCCCTGACTGTTGTATTTTATGTCAGAGGGCCCCTCCTGCGAGGTCTTTCTGTGCAGATGTGGTGATGCTTCCTCCATGCTGCTTGGCTCCTGTGTGCTGCTTACCACACTGACTCATTACAGACCAGACGCTGGCTCTTACTCATCTCTGTGCCCCCTGCATCTAGCTGCCTGGCACCCAAGAGGTGGTCGAGAACAAATGTATTGGATGGGTGGATGGACTAATGATCCATTTAGGACAATAGCTACACTAATCTTTTTGATCTTGAACTCAACCACCACTGATACAACTACCACCATTCCCATAAAAGAGTTTTAGCCATTACTTAGCTAATTAGTAGTTCGTATTTCATACTCCAAAAAAAGCCCACACTGAAAAATATAATATATAAACAGACCTCCTCAGAATGTATTTTAGCAGGATCTGCAGTTAAAAAAAAAAACTAAGCATTTTAGGCAGTTCTGTATAATAATATATGTATTTAAAATTCATCAGCATCACCAATGTCCCCATCCCCCTCCCACCACCATAACCTTGGGTACACAAGTCCTTGACTAGCCCAAAAAACAGCATATCCCTAAGTTTGAGTGACTGTACAGATTCTTTTTTTTAAGAATCATAGGCAGTTAATTCTGTAAAGGACTTTAAATATTGAACTAAATACATTTTTGTTTTTACAAAAGGAGGCCCAAGGACCAGGGAGGATAAAGGATCACTCAGGAGTTTAGCAGCAGAAAAGGCAGTGCAGAGCCTGGGGCATGGGGGGGGCTCCCATGTGCTGGAACACCTTCCTTACTCGGGGGTGTGGGGGGGTGCCCTTTTGGAAGAGGGCTCACGAGGATGAGCCAGCAGGACTGTTTGACCTCAAGGTGGCTATCTGAGTCACCTGAAGTTAGTCCACAGCCATTTAATTTAAGTGTGTGAAATTCACTGCTCCTGTAAGCTGTTGGTGAAATGGTGTGTGTGTTCCAGGAGGCTCATAGTAGTGGAAGACTTATTCACAGGCAAGAAAGTTCTTTTCACGTGTAGAGGATAGCATCCAGCCTGTTCAAAAATGGAGAAGAGATTAGAAAAATGTATCCTAAAGTTTGCTTGTCAAACCAAGCCATTCTTTCTTGGCAAAATAATCATAATTCTTGCATAAGAACTTTGAGGCTTAGCAGCAGCATCCTGCTCAAATATACAAACACCACCCTAAAAATGACTCTTTTGGAACCTAGGTTTGAAGCTATTCATGGAAGTCAGAGCTGTCTAGCTTTTGTAGCACGTGGGGTCACCTGTTTTGGAAATTAGCTGTCCTTGGTGATTTTTTTTTTTTTTAACCAAACTACATATGTGCTTCTTGGTAAAATAAATAATCCAAGTTTCTGTTCTGTTCACTTTCCACTTTTGCCTTAGCTTTGTATCATGCTTTGCAGTTCATAGACAAGCATAATGAGTGAGAGTTCCAGTAAACTGGCTGGATCATATTTCTTAGCTTGAATCATTGCTGAGAAACTTGTTTGTGAACAGGAAGCAGCCCATGAAAATGTTTGTAACATGCCAGATTGTGAGGAAACTGGACCACCTTCTAGTTGAAAGATAAAAGTGTAGAGGGATGGTTCCACAACCCAGGGAATAAATAGCAAATTTGTGATCTAAGGTTTTAACTTGTTGAATAATTTGTCTGTTCTTGGCATGTGTTTGAGAATTTTTATGCTGTTAAAAAATAGCTAGTTGCTGGAGATTCAAAAAATAATCCTTAGTAAGATTTCTCTAGAAGGAAAACTTGGATTTGTGGTAACTATTACTACCTATTAGGAGTTTCTGTTGATATATATATAACTAGTTGCTAGGCTACTTTTTAAAATGGAGCTATAGTTACAGTAAACCTGGTAACATTTAGACTTTGCCTAGATGGCTGTAAGGCCCCATTCATCTCCAACATTTAGTGCTTCTATGTTTTTAATCACTTACTTCACACTTATTGTAGCAATATAATAAAGAGTTAGCAAATTGGTCCAGTAGAACCAAATGCTTAAGTATGGGAAAACTGCGGAGAGTGACCTGTCATCTGCCTTCTCTGGAATTCTCCCTGAGAAAATAATTGGCATTGTGTTATATATATTTTGTGTGATGTAGAAATGGGAGAGAAGCCATAGAGGAGTAAATAGGTATATAAATATTTATGAAATATAATAGTCATCAGTGAGACATATTTTAAAAACACACTTGCTTGATGTCATTTTACTTATGTAGTAAGGATTGTGGGAGCGGATGTGGCTCAAGTAGTTGAGCCCCTGCTTCCCACATGGGAGTTCCTGGGTTGGATTCCTCGTGCCTCCTTAAAAAAACAAACAAGCAAACAAACGAAAAATCCAACTCAGGGGAGCTAATGTGGGCTCAGTGGTTGAGCCTTGGCTTCCCACATACGAGGTCCCAGGTTCAATCCCTGGCCCCGGTACCTCAAAAAAAAAAAAGAAAAGAAAAGTAAGGAGAAATAGCGCTTTGTGAATTGTTATTGTTGTTTCATCAATTCTTCAAAATTCAAGCATGCCCTCAATTGGTTTTATATCCTCTTACAGTTCTTAATTTGACTTATAATCATCCTGACAGTGGGATATGATTCATGTTCCATTCACTTTTGCTAAAAAATATTGGGACAGCTTCTATGGGGGGAAAAAGAGTAAATCAAATTTAACTTTTAGGCAAGTAACAATCACCTGGGCATAATATAAAGAATAAAACATATGAAAGAAAAACATTACTAATTGCATGCAACTCAGACTCTAAATCCTAGGGAACAGTATTTGGATGACTGAGAGCTCTCAGGGGAATAAACTTTAAAATAAGATTTATCAATTTCTTAATAGAAATACCTAAGAGGAATAACACTTTCTTAAATCCTTTTACTGCCAAATATAGAAGGATCAGTTTTCTCTTTACAAAGCTAGTTATCTGTGCTATTTATTTATTTAAACAGTTTCCTTTTTAAAAGGAAACCTCCCACCACCTTCTCATCATTCTCAGGGCAAAATAGAGGCTGGAATGGTGAAGGGAAGGGATTTGGAAGTGCAGGCTTCATTTTATACTAAAACATTTGAATGTATAAATGTATTTAGGACAGGGATCATGTTATCTTTTTCTGACTTTTTGGGTCATCTGAACATAATAAATGAAGGTTTCTTCAAAGAATTAAAATTGGCTTGCAAAAGACATTTAATTAAGGATATTGTGTTCAAGGCCTTTCTTCTTTGTTTATCCTGGTGCAAAGATGTTCGTTTTAAAGTGGTATGAATGAATAGCCCAACTTCAGACTTCCCATAAAATGTGTAACAGATTACCCAGATGGCAAAGGATAGTACATACATTTTAAACATGAATATTTTAAATTTGGGCCAGATGGTGATTTAATGCGAATTGTTGAACATTTATGGTTCTTATTAAATTGTCTTCTTTTGTCTAAGCCAAGCTAGCAACGTAATTTGGAACACGTTTGGGAATCACTAAAGGACAACAACAAAAAATTCAGACACTAAGGGGCAGGCAGCCTTTGTTCCATATGCCAAGTGGAGGCACAGAACCTGCGTTTGCAATGCCCTTGGGAAGCCTTTCACTAGTCTTAAGGAAATACCTGTTGGAATGTTGTACAAACCATCCCTCTGCTTTCCTCTCTCTCCCCAAACCCTACTTTGACATTTTCCATTGCACACTTCTCCCTTAGGGGACTTGAGAGGGATGCGTCTGCACCACCCCCTGCCTTGGACTCATGTGCAGAAGAGCAGTTTTAGTTCTTCCGTAGGCACTTCCCTTCCCTACTGCTTCATGTCATGTTCTTGTTTGTTATGGGCTCCGCCCAGACTGTTATTTCTTCTTAGATGATGCACGAGCTTTGCAGAGAAATGGGTCATTTGTGGACTAAGTCATGTGTCCAGTCACACTGCTCCCTCACAGGAAATGCTCCCTGCCTGTTAGGTTAGCACAGAACACAGTAACAGCCTGTGGGGCTCCCCAGCAGGGAGTCTTGGTTTGAAAAACTTCTGCTGCTATCATTTTCAACATAAAGCTTTGAATATTTCATACATTAGATTTCTGCACATCAGATCTAGAATTTATGTGAAAATCTGAGTAATACCAAGTATCCCACATTAAGACCATGACAAGAAACCCATTGTTGCTGCATTCTAAATTTGGTGAGAGTGACTGTTAGGGAATACAAAGCAGCTGCTTAAAACTCAGCTTTTTTTTTTTCTTTTAGAGACCTCTCATAGCAAGAAAAAACATTACAGGGGAGCGGATTTAGCTCAAGTGGTTGAGTGCCTGCTTCCCATATACAAGGTCCCGGGTTTGATCACTGGTATGCCTAAAAACAAAACCAACGAGAAAACTAACTCATTAGGGAGCTGATGTAGCTCAGTGGTTGAATGGTTGAGCACCTGCTTCCCATGTACAGGGTCCTGGGTTTATTCCCCAGTACCTCCTAAAAAATAGTAAAATAAAATAAGAAACATTACATAAATACAAACTTTTAAAATGCAGAGGAAAACTTATTTTAGTCCCACTGTGATCACTCCAATGCCGTGTATCCTGCATTAATTAATAGATGTTGTCACTTGAAACACCTTTTGTTGGCTTTCCTGGAGGGGACCGTAAGCTACAGCTTTAAGAGCAGCACTGTCTCCCAGTCTCCAGCATCGTTTCAGATCAGATCAGATAACAGAACTGGATGCTCAAGAGCTAATCCAGGATGATGCTTCATGTTGTATTTTTCCTGTTTCTTGCTGAAAATCTATCAAGGTGTCCTTTTCCATTCATGTTATGGGAAATTAAACACAAAAACAAATTGAATTGGCTTGGAGCTGTACATAGAAGGGTAGTCATAGCAGGAATTGAGTGGCAGTTGAATGGGTGTAAATGTCTATAAAAGTATAACAAAGAAATAAAGGGGGAAAAAAGTATATGAGGATACCCACTGCCATCACCACCACAGCACTAACAAGAAAACCACCACCACCACCACCAACGTTCACTAAAATTACATCTAATTTGCTGCTTATAAATGCATCTCATAAATAATTGAGAATGATCCTAAAATCCAAATATATATATATATAAAATTTGTGAAACATAGCGCACATGACTAGTAATCAATTTCAAACCTGCTGTGAGGAGGAACCAGACAGCTTCATTGTTTTAAGGAAGCTTTCCATGATTTTGGAAAAAGTTAACTAGTTCATTCTTTCTGTCCATCTACTAGTCTCAGTGTTATCTCAGGCTCCCAATACTCGTAGGTCCCAAACTTCATTTTTATCCATTGGCCTAGGGATTGGTCTCGCCTGTAGCAAGTGGAAGGGCTCATGGTTGTCAGCATGTGTAACAACACTTGCAGACTTCACATTTATAGAGAGATTCTTCCACACGGTGGTGGTATAATTACACTAAATTTATAGATAAACTGTCTGAACTTCTCAGACACCAAAAGAAAGAATTAGTATCAACTCTTGGTATGATTGCCACCAATAATTTTTAAAGTAAATTCCATTAGAGAATTCCCTCCCATCCACGAGGGCTGGATTCTAGGGAATACTCTGGAATAGTCAGATTTGTGAGTTGTTCCCATTGTATATTGCTTCAGTGTTCTTTCAGTTCTTGTGTGAAAGTCACAACTAGATAATGGTTTTTACCCTGGGATCTCTTAACAAGGAAGAAGCCCCAGGCCCAGGACCCTCTGCAGGAAGTGAGGGAGGGCTGTGTCCTTGAGTGCAGACTCAAGTATTTGGGTTTCTATTGTTGATCTGAAAAGAGCACAACGCACTTTGCATATCAGTTCTTGAGACAGATGGGAATAGGTACTGCCTGTTTTATAGAGAGAGAAACTAGAGCTCAATTAAGATTGTGTGGCCATGCATTCCTTTTATTTTTATTGCTGACATTTAGGAGATGTGAATACATTGAGCACTTCCTTAATATCTTGGTCAGATGGCTCCAGTTTGGAGAAAAATCTAGCTAGGATACTCTGCTGTATCTAAATTCACTGAGAAGAAATGGCTCAACCTAATCAGAATTTGAATGTAGGTTTCTCCATACTTCGGACCTTTCCCCCCCCCCCCCCCCCCGCAGGGTTCTCTTTGGGTAAAAACATCTATCAAAATGGAAACAAGTCACTTTTTAAATGGAAAGTATTCTCATGCTTTATATTAGTTGGGAAGCCCTGACAAGATAGCCTTGTGTGACTGAATGCCCTCATACCTGGCCCTCTGACCGGATGCTGTTTTGTTACTCGTGACCAGGAAACTGATCCAGGCAGCAGGTGTTTAACAGTCTTCCAAAACTGGCCACTCCTTTACACCACCAAGATGTCAAGGCAAAGTATGCCATTATGATGGATTTTATATCCTTCCTTAAGAACACCTGGCCTATGATCAGATTTCGCAACTTTAGCATCGACTACTGGTTAAAAACCCTGAGCCTCCTAGTGAGGCTGCCTGGGTGCAGATCCCTGTTCAGCCACTTTCAGATCATACCCCTTCTTTCTAAGTTTCTGTCCTTATAAAGTAAAACAGAGGTCATATTTCATCTTTATTTGGTTGTTTTGAGGATTCGTTTGGATATGTAAAATACCTAGAACTGTGCCCTGGCATATAGGAAGCCATTAGTAGGTGGTAGCTTTAAAACAACTTTATGTGTCTTAGCCAGTTTCGAAGAGCTACAGGTGCTGTTTTAACTGTACCTTGCTGTGTGCTTTACACTATGTATTATACCATTCAAAACTACAGTAACGATGAACCTCATGAATAGGGTCTCCAAGCATTTAAGCTTGCAGCACTTTCACGCAAGGGTAGAGGTGGCCTCTGCCATCTAGCTAGCTGTGCTGCCTCCAGGTCGGGTGGTCTGCTCCTGCCTTGTTGGGTAAAAATAGCTTGACTGCTCACTGAGGCAACAACCAATGTATTTTTTGTCCTTGGAAGGCTGTTAGTAGTAGCGTTCTAGACATACTGAGAAGCCCAATGCTGGCAGCCATCAAAAGTTTGACATCAGTGGCCGGAACTCCCACTCCCCCATGTTGACTTTTCCATTCTCAATTTCATTACTTTCAATATAGGTGATTTGTTAAATGGAAACTCTTAAATCTCCTATTTAGACTTTTCTAAATACCAAAATTAAAATCAGAAAAACTGCTTTTGACACTTTTGATTAGGAAAAACTAACCAAAATGACCTAGGCCTACTGTTGGTCATACAGTTCATAATTCTCTTCCTACATCTTTTACTAAATCGAAATAATCATTCCCTCATTCTGAGCTTCACTTAATACGTTGAACCCTCCGGGATCATTATCATTTGAAAAAAAAACAAAAAAAACAAGGGTCGTTCATGATTTCTCAAGAACAAACCTGGTTGGCACAGTGTTTGGGGTAGAGTCCCTTTCCCAGTTATTTTGGTAGGCAACCACTTGCTTCATCCCTGTGTCAGAACAAGATTATCGCTAGCTAGGACTTCTCTTTACCCATTTGTTCATGTCTCAGGAGCTAAAACTCTTTACCCATTTGTTCATGTCTCTGGAGCTAAAACTCATATATCAAGAGGAAATTGTTTTAATAGATGAGCCACAGAGACAAGAGTAGCAAAAAAGAATGGTGATATTTCAGAACTGCTATATTGGCAATTTAACTGTAAACTAGATATTTGCTGAGCAAGTTTAGAAAAACCATCCCATGTATTCAGTCATGTTTCCTAAACCCCTTTTTTCATAATAAACTAGTGGCTTGGAATGTTCACTCTAGTATTTATATTCCATTTAAGTGTGGGATTTCTTTTAATTAATGTGCCAACATTTGTTACTTTGCCTTTTAGTGATCTCTACCATCATCCAGTCATTGATAATCCAAGTTGTAAGTGATGAGAATGAGTGGTTGTAAGTTGTCTGTTGTGGTTTTTTTAGTGTTCTAGAATATTGGATCTTTGTTCCCATTCAGTTATTATTTATAACACTCTCCCCCCAATCAACAATAGTGTAATGTCAATTAACTGTGTATAAGGCATCTGCCATTTAAAAATCATCTTAACCATGGTCTCGCTTACTCTTTTTTTTTTTCTCTCTCTTAAACACAGGACATGGATTTGATTGACATACTTTGGAGGCAAGATATAGATCTTGGGGTAAGTCGTGAAGTATTTGACTTCAGTCAGCGACGGAAGGAATATGAACTGGAAAAACAGAAAAAGCTTGAAAAGGAAAAGCAAGAGCAACTCCAAAAGGAGCAAGAGAAAGCTTTTTTTGCTCAGCTGCAATTAGATGAAGAGACAGGTGAATTCCTTCCAATTCAGCCAGCCCAACACATCCAGTCAGAAACCAGTGGATCTGCCAACTACTCTCAGGTAGAGTACTCAGTTCTTGTATGGCCAGGGTTTAAGGAAAGAACATTAGCCTAGGAGTTAAAATATCTGGATTTGAGTTCCAGCTTCCAGCTTTGCCTTTGTCTTCATGACCTATTCAAGTCACCTTCCTCAGGCTCCTTATCAGCTCAACACCAGGCCTGTTTACTTCACAGAGTTATTGTGAGAATTAGGACATAAATTGTATCAAAGAGTTTCACAAGCTACAGAAAGATCATGTAAGGATCGAGCAACAGCAATAGCACTAGTGGCATTAGTAGAACCAGTTAATATTACTTACAGCACTTACTGTGTGTCAGTAGCACAGTTAAGTGTTCTAAGCACTTATTAAATCTAACAGGTGCTTAGAACAGTGCCTAATAAGTGGTTAACTGGTTTAATCAATATGACAACTGTAAATTTGGTATTGTTATCCCAGTTTAATCTACAGATAAGCAGCTGAAACGCAAAATGGTTAAATAACTTTGCCCACATCAACTGGGGGAGCCTAGTCTGGCTTGAGGTCTATACTTTTTACTACCCCAAACTGATTTCCGAAATAAGAGAAATATTTGAGTAACTGGATTGTAAGCATTTTAAAAGCACCCATCACAAGCCTTTAGTTTGACAATGGCACATTTAACACTTTATTCCTTTATGTCTTTCCCTTTCATCCAGGTTGCCCACATTCCCAAACCAGATGCTTTATATTTCGATGACTGCATGCAGCTTTTGGCAGAGACATTCCCATTTGTAGATGGCAATGAGGTATAAAACATTTGGCTAACAACAAAATGCCACAACTAAATCAGTTATGTCCTGTATATGTCCCTTTAATGCAGGGGTTCTTAACCTTTTTTATTCCATGGACCCCTTTGCTAGTCAGGTGAAATGAATACTACTGTAATTTATTTATTGCATACATTCATAAGTGAAGGAAATGCTAGGTTTCAGTTGGAGGTCAGAGAAAATAAAGATAAGTTCAGTTGAAGCTCACAGACCCCCTGAAATCTTTCCACGGACCCCTGGTTAAGAACCCCTGCGTTAATGTGTCTCCATTTAAAATAAATGAGAAAAACCTTAATTTTAGGAGGAAGTTTTGTCAAGGAATCCTTAGCCTAAAGATGTAGAGACAGTGACCACTGGAAGTTCTGAGGGGAGGGAGAGGGAAAAACAAGTGTAATATGGGGATATTTTTGGGACTTGGAAATTGTCCTGAATGACATTACAATAGATACAGGCCATATCTTACAATAACTTACCAAATTGTGCAGGAGAGAGTGTAAACTACAATGTAAACTATAATCCACACTTAGTGGCAGTGCTCCAAAATGTGTTCAATTGTAACAAATGTACCACACTAATGATGTTAATGTGGGAGGGCTACGGAGTGGGGCATATGGGAATCCCCTATATTTTTTTATGTAACTTTTATGTAATCTAAGTATCTTTTTTTAAAAAAAGTATATTAAAAAAATAAAGCCTGGCAATT
>JAQZBX010112500.1:0-10415 GCA_029593785.1 Cabassous unicinctus | reverse complement strand
ACACGTGATTAAATTCACCATACTCTGCTTCACCTAGAAAGGGGAAGAAAAAGAAAGAAGAATTACGTCATTAAATTGAGTTGACAAATCTTAAAAGTTAATTTATTCTAGGGAAGAAAGAGAAATTTCTGATGTAAAAGTTTATAATTTTGAGTTAATTTTAGCTATCTCAGTGTACTGAGGAATCACCTGAGTTTGTTAAAATGCAGATTTCCAGAGTCCTAGATGCAACAGGCTTAGGATGGAGCCTAGGAACCTTCCTTTCTGCAAGCACTGCTCCCCTCTGACACAGGCGGCTCAGGACCTCACACTTAGTAAAGGCTGTAGGGCTGCAGCATTAGCCAGGCCAGGCCAGGCTGCTGAGGTCGCCTTATTCAAAAATAGTATCTCTAGGTTTAAAAGACAAAAACCACTGAGAACAGAAGGGGTCCTGAACATGAGCACAAAGGAGCAGTAATCAGCCAGTGCCCCAAAGATACTGAGCCTGCCGGGGAGGTGGCCTTGTCGCACTTTCCCACTGCAGCCTTCGCCATGGCCCGACAGAAAATTCACTTCCAGGTCACGGAGAGTGGGCCCCAGGCATGTTTGCAATCCACGACCCCCCCATTACCTCTGGCTTAGCTAGGGACTCTCCAGACCTGGATGCACCAGAGGAGATAAAATGAGGCCCAGTAGAAAACATTCTTCTGGACTTGACAGTGAGAAGAGGCCAAGGTTTATACTTAGGAGAACCGCTTACTCCCGGATGTCAGCAAATACTTCATGCAAACATTGAAACCTTCCACTCAATATGCAAGTTTGCTCATGGGGTCCCGACCCAACATTCCAATGAGGCAACCCATACTCAGCCCTAGTTAAGTGATACTTCTGTTGCTGCTTTCTGAAAAGACTCCATCTGAGCAAAGCAGAATCCAGATGCAGATGGCTTTGAGGTTTGGGGAGAAAAAAGACACCTTCCAAAACAGATCTGGGCAAGCCAAGCAAGGTGGCTGCCAATTTGAGGAGGCTCCAGAATGCCTGTGAGGCCCCTCTGAGTGGTTCCCCAACAGGTGCAGACTGTCACCTCTCGCAGATATTACTGTACTCGTCCTTCTTGACTATTCAAGCTTCCGGTGGCAAACTGGATAGGTGGGATGGGTGGGGGTGGCTCCCACGCTCTGAAATGGAGAATTAATAGTCAGAGGCACCTGCTCACACGGGTAAGCTGTAAGGCTCTGCCCATTCCTTCGCTTCTGGTCTATGACCTTGGAAGGGGTCATACCCTGACCGTGTCTGGGGTCTGCCTCTCAGGACAAGGAGAAAAATGTACCCTCTCAGAGCTGCGGAAAAGTGCTCATTCTTGTGCATCATAAAGAGAGCTGAGGATATCTATTTTACTCACTTATTCCATGTGAGACTTGTTTGAAAACACGATTTTCGTTGTTATTGAAGCAAACACTGCCCTTTATAAAATGATAACTGCCCTTTAGAGATTGTTAGGTTTCGTGAACGTGACCTTTAAAGAGTTGGCCCTGACGGTCCTCAATGACTTGTTGCCTGGAGGACAACACTGTAACTGCTACTTCTACAGCCCTAGCTGGCAAATGGCTTTGTTGGCCCAGGAGGGGATCGCCAGACCGTCCCTCTTCCCCTGCACACATGGCAGTGAAAAATCAGCGCCATGACTTTGGATTCTTTATTCAAACAAAGAGTTTGGGAGTCTTTGTCTCATTTAAATAATGAGCCTGACAGTCATCCAGTGCTTACTAAACAGGCCTGCTCTGAGCTACACACTGTCCTAGGCCCTATCTGGGATTTAGAAAAAAATTTAAACTTGAGCTTTGCCATCAAGAAATGTACAATCATGGTGGAGAGTCAATAGTTCAACATGGAAAACTATTTTACCATAGGCTAAGACCCAGAACAAATGAATGCTGAGAATTGAAGCCCAGAAATGAGCAACAACCCACAAATATAGCTTAGGGCCATTACCCTCAGCTCCCCTGACAGCAACAGCCAGTCATTACAAGTAAAAGTGTGTTATCAATTAAACTGGATTAAGAGCCCGGTTGAAGCAACCAGAGGGGCAGTTTAATGTCATGGTTAAAAGCCAGTCTCTGGAGCTCGGATGCTGGGCTTGGAAATGCAGCACCACGGCTCACTCGCTGTGCGACTGCAGGCACGCGTCTTCCCTGTCTGATGGAAGCACCGGCTCTCCAGCTTACAGACGAGACAGAGCAGTGCCTGCCGCTTAAAGTAACCAGACCAGTGCCTTGGCAGGAGTAAATGCTCAACACTAGCTGCTATGGTTGTTGTTGCCACCTTCCGTTAGGCCTTGTGGATGTACCAGGGCTACCTGTGTCACCTGGGAAAAGCACCAGTCCCCTGTATGCTTTCATTTGGACTCTGGCCTAATTCCAAAGAATATGGTCATAAACCTCCTTTCTTGACCCCTTTCCATCTTCAGATTATGTTCTCCTTCTCTCTCTCCCATGGCCTCTTTGGCTCACCCCCTCCTCCCAGCTACCCACTTCCACGGTGGGATAAGCCACACTTCCCCACAGGCACTCACAATGCTGGGGGCCGATGGGGACGGGCTCAGTTGCTCAGACGTGGATGTGGACTATTCGCAGTCCAGAAGCATCCAAGTCTGAGTCTGATTCTCGAGAGAAAATGCATCACGGGTCATAACGAGGCTATGTCCAGGGAGTCAAGCATTGCCTGACAGCAGGGGGACCCAGCTGGGGTCCAGGCCTGTGGGCAGAGCCCAGGGGTTCTGTGGACATGGGTGGAAATTTTTTTTTTGTTTTCATTTTCATTAAGCTCTACTGAAATTTATCATTTTTTTCAATGATGAATGTAGGCAATAAACCACAGTGGTGTTAGCAATCTATGATTGTCACGAACAGAAATATAGACATCGTGGATACTCTCCCATTACAGTTGTTACAGATGTTTTAAAATATTGTTTATAGTCCTCACGACTTTGAAAGCACATTGAAGAGAAAGGATAAAGAACCATGGCGGCTATGGCTGCTGTTTGCCATGCCCTAGGGAGGAAAAAGCTGACGCACTTGGTAATGACTGCCACTTGCCTCGCAGCTTCCGGGACTGACACCAGGCTATGGAGAAGAGGTTGTTCACAGTATAAACAGGTGACCAGCCGTGAGGATCTGCCCATTCTCACAGAAAATCCTGTTAAGGAATCTCTTAAAAAAATGTATCTTGTGTGGAAAACGTGTAGATTATAAAAATGTACAGTTTTGTCCCAGTTTATTTCTCCATTTACTGGATGCATTTATGGAAAGCACATAACAGGTCTTTGTGGAAAGAAACAAAGAAATCACAGAAGCAATTAAGAGGGCTCAAATAATGGGTTTTATGCCAGTTACATACAAGGATCCTGCATATCGCAAAGACCCTAAAATCTGTAACATCAGATATCGAGAATTAATCATATATATATATAAGGTCATTACCAATAAACTTAGTTTCCAATGAGGAAAAAAAAGACATAAAAGAAAGCACACTGAAGTCTGATCACAGGAAAGTAAGATCACTGCTGGATTATTTAATGTATTAAGAAGCGAACATTACCACACCATACATTAAAAAATACATTTTTATAAATATATTTCAATGTGGTGGGTTTCCTATGTAATGTTACGTATTTTACGCATTTAAAAATATTATTCTGAGAAGCGGTCAAGGGCTTTACCAGCCTGTCAAGGGGGTCCATGGTACACAAAAGGCTAAGACCCCCTCCCCTGCCTTTGAGGTTGAGCACCACTGAGAAGGCTACGTTATTAGAAAAGTGAAAGATGTATAAATACTTACTGAAATGTAACATTAAAATATTCTTCAGGTGTCACTACTTTTGCTCCACCAAAGTAGTCCAGGACCCAGATGTTGGTTATATTCAACTTAGCAAAGAACCACTTATGGCTGGAAGGCCAGGTTTTCATCTCAGGGTGTCGCGTGAACAGCGATTTCTCTGCAAAGTCCATTTCTGTTTCATTCACCTAAGGGACGTATGTGAAATGAACGTTCTTGTAGCAGTGGCATTTCAGTTTCTCATTTGCTAAGAATATGAGATTCCAGCATTCTCTAAATCCTACAAGTTTATTTAGATGTGGTTCCTAATTTTAAACTTAAGAAACAAAGGAAAAGAGAAAACAAAGGAAGCTTGGAGGAAAGCAGAGAACAATCGAGATTTCAAATGTTGATAATAACAGATATAACAAAGTGGGAAACCATCATGAGTACCAATTTTCATTGCAAAGCCTGCGCTATCAAGGTAACTGGCTCAAGGTGGTATAATAAAATGTTACTGGTGCTGTCACCTAATTAACACGATTACCCCATCACAGGCACCAGTTACACAGGCAGCTCTTGAGCATTTGATGAGTGTAGCAAAGGATAAAGCTCTTTAGAAGCACAAAGAACCAAGGGCATTTCCAGCTCCTCCCACCTTCTCCTGCCAGTGAAGGACACTCAACTGCTGAGAGATGGTCACAAAGAATTTCCAGACCATACATAAAACTCGTCTGAGATATTCATGATTGACAAGCTCAAAAAGCAAATCTGCTGGCTCAGCAATCAGATCAGGTTTAACCTCTTTCCTGCAGCACTCATCCAGAATTGTTTGAATTCAGCCCCATTATTTAAGAACAGGTACTCCTCTTCTTGGCCTACTTAATACTCACTCTGCTCTAAGCTACTGCTAAAATATAGACAATGAGCCCAGGTGTGGGCAGCACAGTACGACATAAGGAATGACTGAGAGGGGGAGCTTTGGTTGAGCAGATGTTCCTGAGCAAGAGGAATTTTAAATAAGAGATTTGTAGTTGTCACATCTGTTTGGCTTCAGAAAATAGTTCATTTTCTTAATAATATCTTATTGAACACATATATGAAAGCAAATGGTTAAACCTTTAGTTTTCATGGGATGAGTGTACATATAACATACTCTAACCTTGTACCTCACTCGTCAATTTTATTTTATTCTCAAAAGGTATCTTCTTTCATCGTTAATAGGATGATGCTCTTTTTAAACCCATCTCTCTTCATGTAGGATATTTACCTTTGTAACAGTTCCTGACAGTATTATGTGAGAACAAAGGGGACTCTGGGGATCAAATCCACGTTTCCTGCAGAAGTTAGTCTGTGCCAAAGACACTGTCAGTGTAGCATTTGGATTCTCCTGTAGAGAGAAAATGAAGACCCTCTCATGTGAAATACGGTCTCTGGGTAGGTAATAAATTTCACAAGTTGCATACATAATGTCCCTAGAGCTTGACCATTCTCCCATGAAACAATGAATTATACAATAGTCACCTTCCACTCAGGGGAAAAATACCACTTGGATAAAGATTGATCTTCTTCTATGAATACTGACACCCTCCCCCACAAAAAGAGAGTTTTCATATTTATAAATAACTGCCTACGATAAGAATGAACACTTTTCTTTCCTTAAACTCTGAATTTGTTCCATTTGCATCAGAGGATTTATAGTAAACACCCCAATTCAAGTTTTCTTGAATTTCTATAGCCTTCACTGATATACCTAAAGGGTTAAACTCTCATATGAAACTAGTGCATAAAACTACCAAAGTTGCTCAACCAGCTAATTATACAATTTAAGCAAGAAAGCAGCTGAATCATGCTGCTCGGTTATCTTATGCTAGCAGAAATTGTCATGTGATTTCAAAATTGCCCAAGTTGCTTATTCTTGATCTAGCCAGAGAAGAATTTTTATCTCAGATTCCAAAAGGGAGGCAAGCAAAATTCCTAATTCCTTCTTATTCAGGAATCAGCTTCATAAAAGGCACTGTTGATGGAGTATAGCAAAAGTCACACATTGTGTTTCAGACAATTGAACTCCTCAATCGCTAAGCCTCTGGTGTGGAGAACGTTCATATTTCAGAGTGACCCATCAAAACAGTGAGTCACAAAGAAATCTTGAAATCCTTTAGTCAAATGATTGCTGTCTATAAACTATTACACAAGGCACTATAGGAAGGAGTCAGAAGACAAAACATAATTGCCAAATGCATATAGTTAAGTGTATTCGAAATTCAGTGTAAGAGGAAAACAGGTTGGAGTGATCTAGAAACTATAGGGAACTTCATAAGATAGTTTAAATTATAATAGAAGAGAGAGGACATATTAAAGGGGAACAGTGACTGCAAAAATACAGAACTGAGAAAATGTAAGACATGACTGAGAGCAATGAGAAGCCCAGTTAACTCAGAAGATAGGCTTTCGGAAGAAGAGGGGCTTAGAGGACGGGGAGGGTCCTTTCCCCTAAGGAGTCTAGATTGTACTCTGCAGGCTAGCATTTGTCAGCGATTTCTAAGACCACCTGCTAGGGGAGCTTGTTAAAAGGTTGGTTCCTGGCCTCCAGTAAAGAACCACCCCAGAGGAATTTTATGCAGCTTTAGGCAGCAGAAGCTAAAGGTTTCCAAGCAGAGGGCAATGCTGTGAGCGGTATTTTAGTAACATAAATCTGGCGGGCACGGTGGACAGGAGCAGACAGGGAGACGTATTTAAGGATCTAGTACTTTAAGGCATGAGGTGATAAGGACGAAGGAGAGGGCAGCAGGAATGAAGAGGACGGGATGGGGATGGAAGCAAAGAAAGCAAAAAAAAAAACAAAAAAAACCGGCAGGACTTGGGGACTGAGGGATCTGTGAGGAGGCAAGAATTCTGTGTACTTGAGAGAACAATTATTCTATTAACAGAAATGCAGGCGATCAAGAGGAGCTGATCTGAGGAAGAAGATGAAGGCTTGGTCTTAAACATGTTGAATTAAAGGAAGTAAAAATGACCAGCAAGAAGGCACAACTTTGTTAATGTATATTTGAAGAGGGATAAAAGAGAAATTTTAGGTTGCCTATAAGTCACGGCAAGAAAAAAAAGAAAATCATAGAACTGTACAACACAAAGAGTGACTCCTAATGTAAACAGTGGCTAAATAGTTAATAGCATACTTATAATAATATCGTTTCATCAAGTATAACAAAATCACCACACTAATGCAAAATGTTACTAGGGAAAACTGTGCAAGAGGGGGTATATGGGAACTCTATACTTTCTGCATGATTTTTCTGTAAACTTATAATTGCTCTAATTAAAAAAAAAGAACAGCAAGCAGTTAGAAATACATTACTTCTAAGAGATCAGAAATGGACACCCAAATTTGAGAATTTTAATAACTAGGAATGAAACGATGAGGGTGCATGCAATCTTCCCAGGACCATACCAACAGAATTGTGGAATAAGAAATGGACTTTGGAAAACACTCCTTTCTAGTGGGTCAGAGAAGAAAGGAGGTGTGACAAGAAAAAAGGGAGAGCAATAGGTCACGTCACAAGGCAAATGCAAAGGATGCATGGGAATTCTGCATCTTATGCATGATTGTTTTGTAAGCTCACAACTTCTATAATAAATAAATAAATAAATAAGTGTGTGCATGTGTGTGTGTATGGAGGAGGGGGAGGGAGGGAGGGAAGCCAACAGTGAAAGGGTTTAGACAGCATCCAAAGAGGCCTTGGTGCAAAAATTTCAAACTCTAATAAATTTCGAGTTTGTCTCACTGCCTCCACAGCCCAACCTGGAAGGCTTCAGCAGCGAACGTTAGCCACATCTTCCTGTAAGGATCTACTACACAGAAATGTCACAAAGCAAACGATACAAAAGAAACATCCTGGTGGCAACTACATTTGCACCTCTGAGTCACAGAAGTGGCCCCAAACCTAGGTCTTCTTGATCCTTCCAAACCACTTCACCCCTCAGTGAAAGGATACGAAGTGCCTCCTGGAGAAGCCAGAGAAAGGCAGGAAGGAGGAAAGGTAGACAGCATAAACCAACTGGTTAATAGACGGAATCAGAGTCAGGCTAATTCGGATGCAGTCACTCCTTCTCACTGCCATGATGGAAACCTGAAATCCTGTGTAGGTTCCTCTGTGAACTGGTTGCTCACCATTATCACTTTCTGGAGACATCAAAGACCCAAGCCCGAGCCCTACCTAACAGCCATTAGCTGGCTGGTCACAGGTGAGTCCAGGCACCTGAGCCTAGTTTCCTCATTCCTATAATAGGGGTAATACCAGCACCTCCCTTGTCACCTCACAAGTTTAAATATGATCACCTGTAGCAGTGGTTCTCAATCCTCTCCCCCATTAGAATCATCTGGGAGATTCGGGGGGAAGAAAGGGTTGTCGTTAATTGTTTAATAAAATGTGTTTTTAATAAAATGCCTTGGCAACATCTTCAAAAAAGCCTTCCCAGGTGACTGACGTGCAGTCAGTGTTGGGAACCACGGGTGGAATGAGTGTGCTTTGAGCAATTGCCTAAAGGAGAATCGTGGGCCAGGAACAGGAAAATGGTGGACTGGAGCGCATGTGACTTGGCTAAAGGGAGAAGCTGCCTCTCAGTTTCCAGCAGATAGGTCCATTTTTCAAGAGAAGTTAGAAAGTTGGATTTTTAAGTGTGGATAACTATTTTTAAATTTATTAAAAACAAACAAAAGCTCTGTGTGGGCCAAGGAAAACTGGTCTGTGATCTGTGTTTTAAAGGTGGATGGGCCTGGTGAGACTCTGGCTGGCCACTGGCTTTGGGGAAGGTAATTAACCCACCTAAGCCTCAAATCTCCCTCTGCAGATTACCTACCTCAAAGGGTTATTAAGAGAGAAATGGAAAGCATACGTCAGCGTGGCATATAGTACGTGCTTAACCAAATAGCATTTCTTTCATTTTATCAACAACGTTATACTTCCCCAGTTAACCTCAAATCTGGGATCTTTGTCGGGAAGACCCTCCACCAAATCCAGCTCCATTTCCGGGACTCCATATGACTCTAGTCTCCCAAGCCGTCAGTGACCCTGATAAGGGAAGCGCAGGGACCCCCCGACCCCACCCTCAGCAGAAACCCACAGCTTTAAGAAAATAAACTCCCCTCAGTCCCTAGTCTCTCTCTCCCCTCCATCCTCCCCTTTTCTCCTTGGAATCCACGCAGGAAGATAAGCACCCCAGGCTGCCCCTTTGAATTGAAATTTACAACTCTATACAGATAGTGGCTCTTTTCCCTCCCTAATGGCCTTCTGCTTTTAGAAAGATAAACTAATCTAGCTTCTTTGCTTTTGTAACCCCGCCTGCCCCTGGCTCAGGAATTTGCCCACTTAATGTACCTATATAAACTTATGAAAATCGGAAAAGGGTGCTCAGATTTTTTGGAGATTTAACTCTCCTCTAGGTCGCGTGTAATAAAACTTGGTTCATCCGTGCTCCCAAGAGTGCCTTTTGGGTTATTTCTGGTAGGCCACAAAAACCCCATCCTTGGGACAGGAGGGGTCCGCTAGACCTGGAGAGCTTCCCAGTTGTAAGCTCTGTCTGTCCTAGAAGGTGAGCAAAGCATGAGAAGATAGACCTCCAGTCAGTTCTGCTCCCTGCTATAAAGAAGCCACTGTGCAAAAGGAGGCCTAAAGATTTTACTAATCCACGATGCTGCACACTAGCTTCTTGCTTCTGAAGGGAAAAATCTCTTAATTCAGAAGGAGGGATAAGAAAGAGAAACCCTGAAACCACGTATGGAAAGTGCTTAACTATCCAACAATCTCTATACCCCGTGAAACCTTTATTAAGAAAAGCCCTGTTAATCCAGACGGCCGTGCCCCAAGGTGGCCAGGAGTCAAAACGACTCGGGGTTGCTATGTCCTCGGGGTGCTGGCAAAGAATTCACCAGTGCGTCGCCCAGTGGCAGGGGCGTGTGTGAAATTCCTGGTACTCAGTTGTCCAACGATTTGAAGGCTGCAAATAAACACCTGCCCGCCTGCCACCCGGGCCGGTGAGCGATAGAAGAGGCAGTTTAGACCGGGCTTAAGTTCTCATGTCTACCAGCCACGCTCTCCTTCCTGGGCAGAAGTCAGACGAGGCTGGAAAGGCTCGCTCTCCGGCCCCCCGGGCACCGTGAGCTCCCGCGCCTGCCGAGGCCGGGAGGGCGCACGGCCCTTCCCGCTCACCTGCAGGTCGCCCACGGAGAGCTGCAAGGGGCTCAGGTAGAAGTAGGGCACGCCGCTGCCCGCGCCGGGGGGCCCATCGCTGAGCGAGAAGACATTGGCGAAGGGCCGCCCGCGCACCGCCTCCACGGTGGAGAGGGTGCCCAGCGCGCCCCAGTCGCAGATGTGCGTCACGAAGCGGGCCATGCGCGCCGCGTCCTCGCGGGGCGGCAGCGGCAGCACCCGCGCGGCCGTGTCCCAATCCCGACCTTGCAGGCCGGCCCGGCCCCGCGCCGGCGGCGCCAGCAGCGCCAACCACGCCAGCGCCAGCAGCGGGGCGAGCAGGGCGCGCGCGGACCCGCGGGTACGGCCAGCCATGGTGGCGACTCCGGCGAGACTCGCGGTCCCGGGCCTCTGCCGGCTCCCAGGGCTCCCGGG
>JAQZBX010112499.1:0-10187 GCA_029593785.1 Cabassous unicinctus | reverse complement strand
TTTATGTCCTTAGTTAAGTTTATTCCTAAATATCTAATTTTTCATTGCTATTATAAATGGAATTTTTTTCTGATTTCCTTCTCAGATTGCACTTCCATAGTGTATAGAAGCACTACTGCTTTTTGCATATTAATCTTGTATCTTGCCTCTTTGCTCAACTTGTCTATTAGTCCTAGTAGCTTTGTTGTGGGTTTCTCAGGATTTTCCAGATATAAGCTCATATCATCAGCTAATAGTGTAAGTTTTACTTCTTCCTTTCCAATTTGGGTGACTTTTATTTCTTTATCTAGCCTAATTGTTCTAGTTAGAACTTCTAGCATGATATTAAATAACAGTGGTGACAGTGGACATCCTTGTTTTTTTCCTGGTCTCAGTGGGAAAGCTTTCAGTCTTTTACTGCTAAGTACAATGCTACCTGTAGGTTTGTCATATCTGCACTTTACCATATAGAGAAAGCTCCCTTCTATTCCTATTTTTTGGAGTGTTTTTATCAAGAAAAGATACTCTATTTTGTCAAATGCCTTTTCTGCATCAATTGAGAGGATCATATGATTTCTCTTCTTCAATTTTTCAATGTGGTTTATTACACTAATTGATTTTCTTGTGTTGAACCCCCTTGCATACCTGAAATAAAAACTCACTTGATCATGGTGTATAATTCTTTTAATTTGCTTTTGGATTCAGTTTGCAAGTATTTTGTTGAGGATTTTTGCATCTATATTCATTAGAGATATTGGTCTGTAATTTTCTTTTTTTGTAGTAACTTTACCTGGTTTTGGTATTAGGGTGAGGCCGGCTTCATAGAATGAGTTTGATAGTGTTCTTTCCTGTTCAATTTTTTGGAAGAGCTTAAGCAAGATTGGTATTAGATTGTCTTTGAATGATTGACAGAATTCAGCTGTGAAGCTATCTGGTCCTGGGCTTTTTATCTTTGGGAGGTTCCCCCACCCCCTGAGATGGCTCCCTTGTCTGTCTACTCATTTTCTACTCATCTGCTCATTGAGTCTGCTCGTTGTGTCTGTTCATTGTCTGCTTATTGTATCTGCTTGTTGTGTCCACTCGTCTTCTTTAGGATCAGTGTAGGTGGTTTGTGTGTTTCTAGGAATTTGTCCATCTCCTCTATATTGTCTAGTTTTTTGGCATACAGTTGTTCATGGTACCTTCTTATGACTTCTATTATTTCTGTGGGGTCAATGGTAATATCCCCCCTCTCATTTCTGATTTTATTTATTTGTGTCTTCTCTCTCTCTCTCTCTCTCTTTTTTTTTTGTCAGTCTAGATAAGGGTTTGTCGACTTCGTTGATCTCAAAGAACCAATTTTTGGTTTTGTTGATTCTTTCTATTGTTTTCTTGGTCTCATTTTCATTTATTTCTTCTCTGATCTTTTTTCCTTTGGCTTGATTTGTGATTAGTTCACTGTTCTTTTTCTAGTTCCTCCAGTTGTGCAGTCAGATCTTCAATTTTAGCTTTTTCTTCTTTCTTAATGTAAGCATTGGGGGCTATAAATTTCCCTCTCAGCACTGCCTTTGCTGTGCTCCATAGGTTTTGATATGTTGTGTTCTTATTTTCATTCACCTCAAAATATTTGCTGAACTGTCTTGCAATTTCTTCTTTGACCCACTGATTAATTAATAGTGTGTTGCTTAATCTCCATATAGTTAAGAATTTTCCCTTTTTCTACCCATTACTCATTTCCAGCTTCATTCAGTTATGTTCAGAGAAAGTGGTTTGTATAATTTCAATCTTTTTAAATTTACTGAGTCTTGTCTTGTGACCCAATATATGGTCTTTTCTGGAGAAGGATCCATGAGCACTTGAAAAGACTGTATATTCTGCTGTTTTGGAGTGTAATGCTCTATAAATGTCTATTAGGTCTAGTTCATTTATCATATTATTCAGACTCTCTGTTTATTTATCCTCTGTCCAGATGTTCTATCCAATACTGAGAGTGGTGTATTGAAGTCTCCAACTATTATTGTACAGACATCTATTTCTCCCTTCAGCTTTGCCAGTGTGTGTCTCATCTATCTTGGGGCACTCAGGTTAGGTGCATGAATATTTAGTATAGTTATTTCTTCTTGGTGAACTGTCCATTTTATTAACATATAATGACCTTCTTCATCCCTTATAACAGTTTTGCCTTTAAAATCTATTTTGTCCGATATTAGTATCGCTACTCCAACTTTTTTTTTTTTTTTTTGGTTACTATTTGCATGGAATATCTTTTTCCAATCTTTCACTTTTAACTGGTTGTGTCCTTACTTCTGAGGTGAGTCTCTTGTAGATAGCATATAGATGGCTTATATTTTTTAATCCATTCTATCAGTTTATATCTTTTGATTGGGGAGTTCAAACCATTAACATTCATTGTAAGTACTGTAAGGCATTTTGTCCTTTGGCTTTCTGTTAGCATATCTTACTATTGTCTGTCTTTTTACCCTTTAATTTACCCTTCTTAATAATCTTCATTTATACACTCTTCTCCAAGTCTCTTGCCCTTGTTTTTTCCTTTCAGACTGCAGCACTCCCTTCAATATCTCTTGTAATTCTGGTCTTTTGGTAACAGTCTATCAGTTTTTGTTTGTCTTTGAAGACTTTGTACTTACCCTCATTTTTGAAAGACAATTTTGCCAGATACAGAATTCTTGACTGGCAGTTTTTCTCTTTCAGTACCTTAAATATATCATACCACTTTCTTCTCACCTCCATGGTTTCTGATGAGATGTCATCACTTAATCTTACTGAGTTTCCCTTGTATATGATGCTTTGCTTTTCTCTTGCTGCTTTCAGAATCCTCTCTTTATCTCTGGTATTCATAATTGTGAATAGTAGGTGTCTCAGGATAGGTCTGTTCAAAATTTATTGTGTCTGGGGTGTGTTGTCCTTCTTTGATATTGATTTTTATGTTTTTCATAGGGGTTGAGAAGTTTTCAGTCATTATTTTCTCAAATATTCTTTCTGCCCCTTTTCCATTCTCTTCTCCTTCTGGGACACCAATAATGCATATGTTTGTGGGTTTTGTATTGTCATTCAATTCCCTGAGACCCTGTTTCATTTTTTCCATTCTCTTCTCTGTTCTCCTGTCTTTTCCATTTCAGATGTTCTGTCTTTGAAATCACTAATTCTGTCTTTAAGCAATTCAAACCTGCTCTTATGTGCCTCTAATGTATTTTTAATTTCATCCATAGTGTCTTTAAATCCCATAAGCTCTGTTACTTTTATTTTCAGGCTTTCAAAGTGTTCTTCATGCTCACCTAGTGTCTTCTTAATATTCTTTAGCTCTTTTGTCATATTTTCTTTCAATTCTTTGAATTGATTTATGAGAGTTGTGTGACTATCATTATTTGTCTTAAATCCTGTATCTCTTCAGGATGTTTGGTTTGTTCCTTTGGCTGGGCCATCTCTTCCTGTTTCCTAATATGGCTTGCAATTTTTTTGCTGATGTCTAGGCATCTGAATATGTTGGTGAATTTACTCTGATGGCCAATTTCTCTCTCTTGCCTGTTGTTGTTTTTTCCCACAGTTCTTCTTTGATATTTGATTCAACTTATTCTAAGTACTTAAAATTGCCAGCCTTTAGTTATCAAAACCAGGCCAGGGACTCACTAATGGAGCACAAATTTCCTCCCAGGGGTTTAGGTTAAAAAAGATCTAAAAGCAATTTTTCTCCATGCAATTTCCAGACCAGCCAGCAGACAGCGCTCATTGACACACCTTTCCACAGAGGTGTTTCTTTCAATCTCTGCTTTCCTGTGCTTTGGTCTGGCCAGAGCTGAAATTCAAAGCAGGCTCTGCTGGCCAAATTCACTAATGAGACGCACCCCAATTCCCCCTCCCTTTTCCCTTGTAACAGCTGACAGGGAGGAAGTTGTCTGTTCCCCTCTCAGTCAGCTGCAGTGAGTGAGGGGTTTTATCCCAGGTTAATATCTTGGGAGTAGGGGAGGGGAGCCCTTCCCAGCCACTGCAGGGGTTTGGTAACTCACATTTGTTGTTTTGGGCCCTTCATCTCTCTGTCCCTCACCCTCCTGGGAGTTTTATAGCATTTTCTTGATCTGCTGACCCCCCAAAGCAGGTCCCTTGGACAGCTTTTGGCCCTTTCTCCATTGTTTTTGTGAGATCATTGAGCCCTGCTTGCCTACTCCGATGCCATCTTCCTTGCTGTTTTAGTCTCTCCTCTGCCCAGCTTCCCAAATGGAACTGACATCCTTGTGTGGTGATAACGTGGAGGCTAATTGTGCAGCAGGGTCAGACATGACAGAGTTTTGGCTGATCTATGTATCAACACCTATCTCTGTGAAGACTTCATAGCCAACACCAGAGATAAGCAGGTCCCAGGCACATGGGAAAGGGGTAACAAATTGCTTGTAGAGGAACAAGTGGCTTAGAGCTGGGTCATTATTCTTATAATCTCTGGATTGCAGGCAGCAGGCTGAACTACACCCTGTTGGCACCTAACCCCCCCCCTCCCCAACACACTCTGCCTCCACCTGGAAATAGCATAGGAAGAAACCAGAGTACAAGAAAGCTGAAGGGCCTGTTTGCCTCTAGCCCATATTCTTTCTTCTTATAATGGAAACATCTGCTCCAAAAATCTGCTTAAAAATCTCTGATTTGTGAAGGAAAAATTACCCCCCCCGCCTTCTATTGATGGAAATAATTCCTGAAGCTTTTTACACTTTATATAGCACTTCCTTCTGCATTATCTCATCTGATCATGTAACCAGTCCCATGGAGTCAGCCAGTGTGGTGGCATAACCATCCTCATTTTACAGATTAAGAAACAAGTTCAAAGAAGTGAAACAAGGACTTAGGTTGTGACGTGCCCCCTCCAATGCCTGCCTCTCTACCATGTTCTGCTGACCTCATTTCTTCTCCCTTCTCAGGTTTTCCCACAATGTGGTCATTCACATAGCTGCTTTGCATTTTTGGTTTTATTCAGTGAAACAATGAAGTCTGTGTAAGGTAGGTCCTGACTTAAGCCTGGTCCTAAGCAATATATCAGAAATCTCATGGTTTTGGTGTGCTGCGTTTTTTCCTAATATACATTCAAATAATGAATAAATTCTTAAATGTCATTCCATGTGCCATCTGAAATTATTACTTTAGGATACACCCCTCATCTCACACTTTCTTCTCATTGCTGTGATTTCTCTGTGGGACTACAGAGACATCTTGACAGCAGCATTTTTCAAACTCTTGGCTGTAAGCCACAGTAAGAAATAAATTACATTGCAACCCAGTACTCAAGTACATACACAAATATAAGACAAAAACCAGTTTCACAAAATAACACTTAATCTGGGTGTGCCACACAGCTATTTTCTATTCCATTCTTTAATGCCTGTTGTGATCCACTAAATTGATTTTATGACCTAGTAATAAGTTGCTACCTGCAAGTGAAAATAAAAATAATCCTTTACAGCATGTTCTGGCTAAACTTTGGAAGCCTGACCTTGTATTCCATTTGCACTGCCAGCTAGACAGAGAATGCAATGGCGCCAGCTAGGATGGTAGTAGTTTCTAGGACCCTCACTTTACTGTTTCCCAGTGGCTCAGAATCATTAGACTGCAGCCACTGGGAGCAGGAGAGGGGCTTCCTGAACACTGAGGGCTTGGTAGCTCCAAGGTTGCTGAACTCAATATGAAATCGGGGTCCCTACCTGCCACCCTTTGAAAGAGAAGTGTGAGACACACATGTTGGGGAACTTCCTAATCTCCCCGTTCCCAGTAGTAGGATTATTTGAAGAACCCATCCTAGATAGACACTTCATCTCTTTTCCCTTCCAACCCATCAGAACAGAAATCCGGAGTTGATGCCAGCAGAGTGGATGTTTGCCTGTATCGTGCTTTTACAGGGATAGTTTTAAAGGTTTCCTCTGAAATCTCTCTCCACAAACACCTGGGATGCCACCATTAGACTTTTACTCCTTTGGTTTCAGTGTGTCTTCCTAAGATTCTTCTTTATATGTGTAAGTGTGCCCAAAATGGGTTTCTTAGGCTTTTCCCTTCCAGTCTGGCCTCACCAATTAGCACCAAAAGTTGATTCTCCTTTCAAATGGAAGCCAGGAGCAGTCATGGCTACCCTGACTTGTGACCTGCACTTCTTTGGCACTGTGGTGAAGCTTATGGGTCCCCTTTCAGAATAAAGTTTTTTAATGTACAAAGTAAAATATATAGGGTTACAAAGGAAAGTAGTTACATTGAAAATATATATTCATTTTCAAACTATTTAAAACTTTTTGCAATACAGTGATACATGTGCTTAACAGATTAAATAAAATCTAGAGGCCGGTCTAATGAATAATTTAGAATAGTGATATGTGTCAACAGTAAGTCAAGGTACTGTATCTGCAAAATTTGTGATGTGCTGAAAATAGTCGATTTCCATTGGTGGAAAAGCCTCAGGTTCTGCTAACACTACTGTGGTTTGTCTACATCTATAATTGAAGGAAATGCTAAATTGCAGGTAGAAGTTAGTGAAATTAAAGCTGTAAATTTTTTTTCCCATCCAAGTTCATGGATCCTTGAATTCTATCCATGAGCCCTGCTTCAAGAGCCCAGGGCCTAGGGAGCTGCCTACCACCATTAGCTTTTACTTTCCGGTCTCATCCTTCCAGCTAATAAAGCTCCATTTGCTGAGCCCAGCTGTGTGCCTCCCAGACCTTGCAGCATCTCTCCTCCCATCCTCTCACCCGATCTGTGACTAGCCCAGTTTAAGCGGTCCGGCGGGGGCCGGGGCTAGAAAGCATCTAAGGAATGGCCTTGGTGATGACCCGCACCAAGTTCCTGGGGAGAATATATCACAGGGCAGTTCGACTTTGACTCTGTGCAGCCCCTAAATCAATTATTCTTCCCCTGGATTTTTGTCAGGAGACCTGGTAATTATCTCAGTGTGTTAATAAAGATGAAGGAGAAACTGTCCCTGTTTAAAGTAGTGCGTTTTACATTCAAAGACTCTGCATATGAATATCTTGTGCCTCAGACCTTCACTCCCAAAAACGGATCTGTATTAGGCAAGTGGAAGTCTACTGAGCTCAGCACAGGAAGGGTTAATGGCAGAGCTGAGGCAAAATGCCACTTAGCAAGGGGAGAGAGTTCCAGTTCCAGAGGGTGCGAGCGAGATGGCTTTGTGGATCAGGCAGGTCAGTCAGTGAGTGACACAGTGGAGTGTGAAAAGGCACTATGGCATGATGAGATGATGGCAAGTAAGAGCAGACGTGCCCTGTCTAAAAGCAATCAATTTATAATGCTTTGAAAGTATGAATTTTGATGACTGCAAGCTGCAACTTTGAGCAAGCCAACACCAGCTCTGAGGGATCCTCTCAAAAGACCCCCTGCACCAGCCCCACAGCCACTGAGTTGTGGTTTTGTCTTGGCTCTGAGGAGTGGCTAGGAATTGGGTACATAACTCAGAATCACAAACAGTTAAGATGCTGATGAGAGAGTTTTAAAAAAAACCCTCCATTTAATAAGAAAACTATGACAAAATACTTACCTTTGAGGGAAGAAGAAAGTGGGGTTAATATAAATAGCCCAGAGGAATCCCGGAGATAACTTAAGGAAAATTAGGGCTCTTTGATGACCATCCCTAACATTTTTGCATTAATTAGGACGCTGAAGGTCTGAGACACAAGGTTATAACCTTGTATACCCCACTTGCTGCCACTGTCAAAAGACAAAATCTTGGGCTGAGGATGGAGGAAGAGGGGTTGAGGTTTGCCCAGAGAACCAGTTTTTATGTTCTTAGGTTCATTCTTTGATTCTTTTGACACTAGCCCCACACCTACCTCTGGTTCTCATTGTGGGAAGGGGCTGGGAGACCTCTGGGAGGCTTGGCTGGAGTAAGGATGACATTTAACACGTGGTGGGTGGGGAGGGGGTCAGGGGGTGGCTAGGGAAGATCCAGGAGAAGGAGGAATGCCTGAGGATGTTAATCAGGGAAAACCCAGAGGTGTAGATGGGATGGGAAGGGCTAATGAGGCAAAGAGAAACCGCATTGAGCAGCTCTGCTTTTGCCCTTCCAGCTAAAGTGGCTGGGGGGCATGAAGTTGTCCAGTCTTCCTCTCTCCCCTTCCAAATCCAGCTGGCCCCAGGCATTTGGACAAGATGATAGGATGCAATCTGCATTCAGAAATGTGCAGCAAGCTGACTGGGTGGAGTTACCGTAGCAACAGCAAGCCTCCTTGAAATCAGCGCGGCTCTGTGGATGTGGACCAGAGAAGCCCAACCCACCCGAGTGCCTGGGTGCCTGTAAAACTGACAATGACCGGCAGGGGCAGCAGAGGAGAAAGGCGCAGCCGGCGACCTCGCATGCATGTGCAGGAAGCAGTGCCGGAACTCACTATTCATTCCCTTGAACAGGTGAACTTTTTCTTGGAAGAATTGTTTGCTCTCTGATCCCAGTTTAACCACAGAATGATTCCTCTACCCTTTTGCGTGGCCGGACACATCACACTTGCATCTGAGTGAGTAGAGTGCTGGGACCTGGAAACTTGAAAGCCCCACCGTGGCTTTCTCTCCCCCTGCTTCTAACTTAGGTGCTAGCCCCAGCCAGAGGTCAGTCTTAAACATTAAATGAGCTGAGGATGGTCTTGGCTCCCTCCTTGATCACCTCAGGTGCAAGGGTTTGAGGTAGCATGGTTATTGGATTGCCCTTCTCTCCCCACCTGTTTCTTATTCTGGTAGTCAATTCATAACCTTTCAGAATGGTTGAGGTTCTTACTCTACAAAAATGTGGAAGGTCGGGAAGTGGATGTGGCTCAAGCAATGGAGCTCCCGCCTACCACATGGGAGGTCCCAGGTTCGGGTCCCAGTGCCTTCTAAAGAAGACAAGCAAGACAGTGAGCTGATGCGATGGGCTGGCATGGCAAGCTGATGCCACAAGATGCCACAAGAGACACAAGGAGGAAAACATAATGAGAGACACAACAAAGCAGGGAGTGGAGGTGGCTCAAGCGATTAGGCGCCTCCCTCCCACATGGGAGGCCCTGGGTTCGGTTCCGGTGCCTCCTAAAAAAGGAAGACAAGCACACAACGAACAGACACAGTAAGGGGGTGGGGAGAAATAAATAAAATAAATCTTTAAAAAAATATGGAAGGTGTGCTGCTTCCTCAATATGGGACATGGTGGAAAGTGGCTCCCTGGCTGATTCGGGAGAGCCCCCAGAACATCTGCTTCGGTGGGGACTTGGTTATCAGTGTCACAGGCTCAGGAACCCAATGCAATCACGTTCTGGCAGATGTACACCAGTGGAAGGCAGAGAGATCAATGTAAAGTCCATGTGATGACTTGTTAAAATAATTTCCCAAGTGGCAAGGATTTGGGGTTTAAACTTGGATTTAAATTTAAATGTCACTTTTTACTGCCTATGTATCCTTGAACAACCTTACTTACCCTCCCTATGCCTTATCTGTATAATGTGGTTAACAACAGTACCAGCCTTACATGGTGGGTATGAGGATTAAATGAGTTACAATATTTCACGGTTAGAAGTGTTGTTATTGTTACAAACATGGCCACCATAGACAGTAGTACAGGTTGTGCACTACACAACTCCAGAAGATACCATTCACATAATTTCCAATGTGAATGGTGTCCCAGAGTTACGCAATGCACAATCTGTATGTCCGTACATGGAAGTCCCGAAAGAGAATTCCTTACCTTGCAGGGTTATTATTTTAAAAAAAAAATTATAATTAAATGCCTGTGAAGTACCTTTTAGAGTAGTCGCTGTAAATCACAGCTGCTGTTATTATTTATGCTGGGAGATATCCCTGGCAGTTTAACAGGAATATTTGCTCAGGTACTTCTTCCTGTTGGGCAAATTTGCTCAGAGACCGAATTCTATTAAAAGGCCATTGAGGAACTGTGGTTAACAGGACAAATATGAGAATGTTTTCTCATGAATGATAACAAATATATAATACTAATATAGGGTGTTAATGATTGAGTGAGTTGGGGGGAAAATACACCAAATGTAAGCCATAGGCTATAGTTAGTAGTAATATTTTGACGATGGTGTTACATAGTTTGCAACAAATGTTTCACAAGAATGCAAGGTGTTAGTGGTGGGGAGATGGATGGAAGCCTTGTATGATGATATGCATATTGTTCTGTAAATTCACAAATTTTACTATACACTTATTGTTTGTGTATGTTTATGTATGAATGATATATTTCAATAAAA
>JAQZBX010112498.1:0-10189 GCA_029593785.1 Cabassous unicinctus | reverse complement strand
AAAATAAATAAATAAAATCTTAAAAAAAAAAACAGTATTACAGTCTACTATGATTCTAAAAATTTTACTTTGTCACTTTTGAACAAAATCAACTCATTTAACATCTTACAAAGCATATTTTTTGGTCTAAATTTGAGTTGGAGTAAATTGTTTTCATTTCCTTAATGCGTCAAAATTGCTTCTAAATAACTACATCTTTTTTTTTCCCTACTTGTACACCAGTGTTTATAGCAACATTATTCACAATAGCCAAAAGCTGGAAACAACCCATTTGTCCATCAACAAACAAATGGACCAACAAAATGCGGTACATACACACAGTGGAACACTACTCGGCCACAAGGAAAACTGAAGTTATGAGACCTTTAACTTGGAAGAACTCTGAAAACACTATGCTCAGTGAAATAACACATATAAGGACAAAAATTGAATAATGTTACTTATAAGAGATGACTGGAAATAGCAAATTTGCAGTGGTAAAAAGTAAATTAGATTTTAAAAATTATTAAAATAAAAGTAAATTAGAGGTTACCATGGTAGGGGGAGACAAAGGGAGAGTGTTTGTAAAAATGTTTTCAAATTTAAGGATTAAAAAAAAAAAAGAAAATGCCAATGAAAATTTTCTGAGTTCCCCAGGAGAAGCTGGCTGGCTGAAAAAGAGATGAAAATTCTTCCTTCTGATAGCTGAAATCATACTTCTCCTTTTAAGGGCTTCACCTGATTAGATGAGACTTCTCATTGTTGAAGGAAATGTCCTTAGTTGATTGTAGATGTAGTTAGCCATAGATGCAGTTGACTTATTGATGATTTAAAATCCATGAAATACTCTCACAGTAACAATCAGGCTAGTACCAAACTAGTGCTTGCTTGACCAAACAACTGGACACCATAACCTACCCAAGTTGACACATGAACTTTACCATCACAGTTGGGTTTTCTTTTCTTCTTTTTAAACGTAAGCTATGAACTATTTAAATTGCACATCATAAGGAATGCAAATGTATTAGTCAGCCAAAGGGGTGCTGATGCAAAGTACCAGAAATCTGTTGGCTTTTATAAAGAGTATTTATTTGGGGTAAAAGATCACAGTTACAAGGCTGTAAAGAGTCCAGCTCAAGGTTCCTTTCTCACTAAAGTCAGCTGCCATGTGTTGAAGCAAGATGGTTACTGATCTCTGCAAGGGTTCAGCCTTCTCTCAGCTGCAGGCTGTCATAGGGCTTGTCTCTCTTCCCAGGGCTTTAGCTGTTGGGGCCTTCTCCTTTCTGTCACATGGCAAGACTGAAATGACCAAGTTTTCTCATCTTCTGTGTGTCTTCTTGAGTGAGTGTCCGTTTATATAGCCCACCAACGCGGCAGGGAATCAACCCTGAGTTACACCTTGATGGTGTGGTCGAATCAAAGCCCTAATTGTAACATAATTTAATCAAAGACATCTCAGCTGAATTTAATACAATCAAAGGGGATTATGCCCAGAGTAACCAGTTTACAAATATAATCCTTATTTTTGGGGGGTTCATAAATCTCAAACTGCCACACCAGCTATTTTCACCTGTTACATTTGCAGAAGCTGAATGGCTACAGCTTTTAGTGGAGTGGGAGAGAAGGAAGCTTGCAGAAGAGAACAAATGTTTATTGAGCACCTTTTTATGTACTAGATTCTTTGAAAAAAGAATCAATTTTATTGATATATATTAATGAAGTTACAATTTTACTAGGTTCTTACCTAGATGAAACTTCGGCCCAGAGATGAAGTGGCTTACCTAACTTAGTAGTTAAGTAAGTAGTAGAGTGTGATTCCAATTTAGCAGTGTCTGACCTGACAGTACATGCTCTTTTTGCTGTACCAAACATTCCTGCATTCACAAACAGTCTTTGTGAAGTCAAACATTCACACTCTTTGTGAAGTCAAACTAGTGGCATCCCATGATCGTAAATCATTCTTTTGTGCTTGTTTTCAATCTCCATCTGGTATTGTAGGAAGTAAACCACCCTTTCTAATGTGCTGTCTCCCCATTCCTTGTGATCCCTTCATATCTTTGTTTATTTGTTTATAGCTGTTACCACTATCCAAAATTATTTATTTTACCATTTTCTTTCTTTCGTTCTCCCACTAAGCACTGTGAGAGGAAGGATATTTTCTCTTGTTCTCTGCTAGCTTACTGCCTGGCACTTAACTTCTCTACACCTCTGTTTCCCATAATAGTATGTATTTCATAGATTTGTTGTGTCAGTTGAATGTTTTAATGTGAATGGTGGCTGGCACACTGTAAACAATCAACTAAACAGTAAATTAAAATATAAAGTAATAAGTGCTATAGTAGGGGAAGAAAAATATAGGAAAATACTGAAAACATGGTCTAGGGCTGAAACCTGAAAGACAGGTTAGATGAGTTTTAAGGGGTTGGAAGAAGAATTTCGTCTAAGGCAAAGGGAACAGTATATGCAAAGGCTTCTAAGCAAGAGAATGTACCTCTAATTTCCTGACTATATGGCTATTCCCATGGGTGATTCAGACATTAGGAGTAAAAAAAAATTTAAAAATGTAACATACTTTCAAGAAAACAGCCTCAGAAATTTTTAAGTGTAAGTATTGTGTGTGTGCTCTTATTCAAGTGTTTGAAAGCTCACAGGAAAATTCACAATGATTTTGTTAAATATTGCCATTTTTATTTATCACAGTTCTGCCTCTTCTATAAATATTTGTTTTTTAGGCATACAAATGGTGCATTGAAGCAATGAAAGAAATCACAGCTGGCTTGCCAGTCAAAGTCGTGGTAGATGTTTTAAGACAAGCTTCTAAGGTGAATATAATATTAAAACTATTAAATTAATTATAGAATTTATCAGACTTTAAATTTGTTTTAATTAACCTATTTAACAAGTTAGGTGTTAACAAGATCTATTTTCTAAATTTCTGTGTTCAGTTTTAGAAATCTGGTTTCTAAAACTATCTCATAGAAACTTTAGATCATTTTTCTATACCCAGAAAACTTATGAAATAAATAATTCATTTTGATAATTCAGCTGAAGAGTAGATCAAAATTGTATCTTGGACATTTTCCTCAATGTTTAATATATTACAACTAATGATAAAGAAAATCAAAGCCCTACTTGTCTTACTGTTAAGAACCATGATGCTTTTGCCTGGAATATATCCATTTAGTGAAAAACTCTTCACTCTGCTGTTTATCAAGTTCAGTGTCTGTATACTTTCTCTTCTGGTAGCACACTAGTTTAAAGATCCTAATTCAAATATATGAACACAACATGAGGGCTTGTTTGTGGGTTTTTTTGTTGTTTTTTTGTTTGTTTGTTTGTTTGGTTTGTTTTTCTGCATGTATTTTTATGTATTTATTAGGTACATACCATGATTTATGATCTAACAGGACAATCACTAAAGTGAAATGCCCAAAGGAGGCAATGTGGTACAACATTTAGCCTCCTTTTGTTGGAATTTTAATAAATTTATTCTCTTCCTAGGAAAAAAAATTGTATCTTGGAGCTTTTATTTTTATTTATTTATTCTTTTAAACATTTATAGCGACCTGAAATCTTTATGCCAAAGTTGTATGGGCTTTATTTTCTCCTAAAGGACATCCTACTATAAAATCTTTTAGTGTTTATATCGCAGTCTCACAGCATGGTAGCTTTCTGTACTTGACCTACTGGGCAATCCATATTTGATTTTTTTTCTCTAGTTTTATCATATTCTGTAATTTAATGCACTAACACATTGAGGCCATTTAATAGTATTTAAAATTGTTGCTTTGGTGCACTGAGGCCTTAAAGCAGTTACTGTATTTTTCAGATATACTCTTTCTACCTATAGGTTTCTCAATTTTTAATATTCCAGTTTAGTTGGTTTTAGTTATAGAAATTTTACTTAGAAGGGAGATTCCAAAATTGTTGGTTTAGAAGAGTACAAGATTACTTTGAAGTGCATTAAATCAGTCATTTTAGAGCAAGCAAGCAGTATAAATATTCAGGTTCCCATCAGAGCTAGAAAAGGGATATTGGTATGATTTTAATGAATTCAAAACATTGAATATGTATGTGATATAGAGACATAGCATAATATACTTGCAAGCTTTATATTCCTATATGCAAGTGATATTTAGAGTTTTAAAAACTATTGGCTAACAGTGCAAAGAGTGAACCCTAAGGTAAACTATGGAGTATAGTTAATAGTATAATTATAATTTTTTTTTTTGTAACAAGGGTACCACACTAATGCAAAATGTTAATAAAAGGGAAAATTGTTGGGGGGTAGGTAATATGGAAATTCTGTACTTTGTGCATGATTTTTCTGTAAACCTACAATTGCTTTAATTTAAAGAAAAAACTGACTATCCTCCTGTATCAAGATATTTTACTAAATAATAGAAAAATTTGAGATTATTATATTTTTAATAGATAAAAACTACAAAAGATTGTTGCATGCCACTCCAGAACTCTGATATAAGTACCTTAGAAAATAACATGGCTAACCTTATCCACACACACTCTTTTATTTTAATTCTATGGAATTATGGGAGTATACCAATTTTGTAAGGTAACTTTCTTGTAACAGGTTTGTACTGGGCATGACTGTCAAAATTTTAAGCTTTTTGATTTATACCAGGCTATATACAGATATTTATAATAGAATTTTCAAGTACTTAGAATGACAGAAATTCCAAATAGACCTCTTCTATTTATGTTTGAAGAAGTGTTTTTCTTATTGACCATTATAGCCTGAATATATAAACTATACTTATTTTAGCATACTAATTAATTGTTTTTGAGAATTAACAATTTTTTACTTTATTTTTAGGCTTGTGTAGTAAAACGTGAATTTAAGAAGGCAGAACAGTTAATTAAACATGCAGTGTATTTGGCACGGTAGGTGATTGTTATTAAAAATACCATTTCAAAGTATCTCTTTCTACTTTATGTCCTAATAGTTTTCTATTTTTTTAATAGGGATCATTTTGGATCCAAACACCCAAAATATTCTGATACACTGCTAGATTATGGATTCTACTTACTAAATGTAGATAATATCTGTCAGTCTGTTGCAATTTATCAGGTATGTTAAAGGTTACACATTTTTTCTTTCAGCCTAAATTGACAGGCTATTCTGTATTTGCATTATTTAAACTATGCTCTAAAAATAACTCTCTCTAAACCCCCCTCATATAGGACATAGCATTATTTTACTGAGTAATACCTAGGAGGCTTAAAAGTTAATGTTTTAAGAATTAAAGATAATCTTCCAGGAAAAGAGTTGTTGGGTTGTGGGCCCATATTTAACAGCAATTTTATGTTTTTCATTTGTCCAAATAATGGCTTGTTCTTATTGATTTAGCATGTGTCATTGTAAATGCCTTTATAACAGCAAAGAGGACTGATAGCAGTCAATTTAGGCTTTAACTTAGTCATTCTCAGATAAATGATGAACTATGCCATCATTCTAGACAAGGTATCTGATTTTACAGTTCAGTTCTGAAAAAGGATACAGACAAAAACATGTGATTCCCAAGATGTGTGAATGGTTTTTATTAAGCTATTGCCTTTTTTTTTTTTTTTTTTTTTTTAAGTTTAATAGACGTTAGCCACTGTGAGCTAACAGAAAATGTAGAGCAAAACATTCATTAATTCAAAAGTTAACAAAAACTTAAACACAGGCTGAAGTCTGATGGTATTAATAACAAATAAAACTACCAATTAAATGTTTCAAATACTTGAACTACTTTTAAGACTTTCAAATATTTTAGAAATACTTATTTATAAGTAATATGATAATTACAAATATTCTTAACATTTCATTTTGGTAGATTCTCCTAATCATGTCTATACTTCAGTTTATTACCCTGTTTCAAGTTACTATCTTAAGCCATTGCCTTTTAAGTCAGACTTGGTCTTCAGAAAATCAGGCCTTATAGGGAATCTTCATGTTCTATTGTGATTTAACTATAGCAGGACTTTTTTGCTTCAAAACTTACAGGATTGGGTGTATAGAATATATATTTAAATTATTAGGTTTTTTTAATTTAAGTGATATTTTCTAAGGATTTACAGTATTTTCATACATTTTCATGATTATTTCAGGCAGCCCTTGACATTCGGCAGTCAGTGTTTGGTGGCAAAAATATCCATGTAGCAACAGCTCATGAAGACTTGGCTTATTCTTCTTATGTTCACCAGTATAGCTCTGGGAAATTTGACAATGCACTGTAAGTTCCATATTCCTTTTCAGTGAAGGATTAAATGCTGTTTGTTTGTTTTTTCCTAATACAATAGTACTTATTGTACTTTACTTATTAAATTTGTTTTCCTGGAACTTAAACAGGATATCTAGAATGTTCTTGAAGTCATTTAAAATCATATCAATTCATTAGCCATTCATTTAGACTTTATGTGGTTTAATATTTGAGACCTCAGTCTTCATTTAGATCATAATTTACCTTTTGAATATTTCCATTAATAATTTTTCTAGGAGTAATACAGTAGCTTCTGGGTACATGGCAGATTTACTAATCTGAAAACCTATTGCACAAAACACATAGAAATGTTGAATAAAATTTCTAACAATCATGTTTTTAAATGTATAGCTGAGCTTGCAAGAGAAAGAGGAGAAAACCCCAAAGGCCAATAATGGACAATAAAATCCAAAGGACTAGGCATGAACTTTAGTATAACTGCTCTGGGGTGCTGGGAACGCTATAACCTTGGTTGAACAACAATCCTGGCTTTAAGAGACAAAGCTTCTAGCCCACAGGAGGCTGTGAGTTAGAAGTGAAACCCTCACATGAAGCCAAGATCAAGCATTGATGCTTAAAAAAGGATAGACAAGGAAGAAACATAGCTGCTTACAAGCAGTGGGAAGACAAGAAAACATGTCCATTTCAGCATGGGCTCAGAGTTGAACCCCCAAAAAAGAAGCCTTGTAGGATAATTTGTTACTACAGACCTATACCACTGTTGAGTTTGGAGATAATGCATGCAGGAGCTCCCAAATTGAGAAAAACATTAAAAAGCACATTGGTCAGTTCTCCTGGGATACCTTGTAGAAGAAATGCAAACCCCTTGGGAATAAATAATCCTCAACCCAGACCACACAGAATCACCATAAATAGCTCTACCTTGGATGAACTCAATAATTAGACATTGGAAAACAAGTAAGGATACGTTTCCCCTATGAGTGAGAGTCAGAGTGATCAGACATAATGAACAGGATTAGAATCCTGAGAACTTCAGTTAACAGGACTTTTGGGTTGATACTTTATTAAATTGGGATAAAAAACAGGGTAAGCAAACTACAGGCTGTAGGTAAAATAGTTTCATTGGAACATAGCCACACTCGGTCATTCATGTACTATGTATGTATGGCTTCTTTTGCTCCAACAGCAGAGTTCAGTAGTTGTTGCAGTGACTATATGACCCACAAAGCCTAAAATATTTACTATCTGGTCCTTTACAGAAGAAGTTTGCTGACCCTGGTATAAAAGAAGGAATTTAATATTTTCGAGGGGAAAAAAAGAAAAAAGGCCTATTTGAAAATTAAACTGATACATGCAACAACATTGATGAACTTTGAAAACATTATGCTTAAAGTGAAAGAAATCATTCACAAAGGACCAATATTGTATGTTTCCATTTATATGAAATGTTCAGGATAGGCAAATCCATAGAGACAGAAAGTAAACTGGTCATTGCTAAGGGCCAGGGGGTTGGAAGGGAATGGGTAGTGTGCTAAGGGCCAGGGGTTTGGAAGGGAATGGGTAGTGACTGCTAATGGGTATGGGCTTTTTTGGGGGGGTAATGAAAATAATCTAAAATTGTAGTAAAGGGTGCACAACCATGAATATACTAAACACCACTTAAATGGGTGAACTGTATGGGATGTGAATTATATCTTAATAAAGCTGTTACAAAAAATGAAACAAATAGATAACAAGAATTGGAAAATAGTCACTGAAATTAAAAGCTCAGTAGACAAATTAAACAAGATTAGATGAAACTATTAGTGAGTTGGAAGACAGATTGAGAAAATCAGTGATTACTTGGAAGAAGCAGGTAGGAGGCTTAGAGTTGGTTGAAAGGAATTGACAGCTAAAATAGACAAATAATTTTTCTTCTTTTTGGGAGATAGGCCATAAAGAAATAACCAAGCATGTCAAGTAAGAATGTATGCTGTGAAGAAGAATAAAGTATGGTTAGAGTTTAGAGAGTAATGGTGGACTTCTTAGGGATTTTTATGTGGGCTCGTCTGGAAAGAACTGTTCAATGAGGAGTGAGCCTTGTGTATACTCACAGAAGAGCATCCCAAAAAAGGTAAACAAGTGCAGTGGTCCTGAGTGAGAATATGCTTTGCAAGTTCAGGAAACCACTAAGCTTGTGTGGTTGGAGACAAGAGGGGTCAGGGAAGATTGGTCTGAGAATGGTAAGCTGGAAGGTTGCAGAGTGAAAGATCATGTTGAGCTTTATAGGCTGTGATAAGAACTTCAGTTTATTCTAAGGGAGTTGAGTAGCCATTAGAGGTTTTGAGCAAAAGAGTGACAGAATCTGGTTTAGGTTTTGAAAGGATAATTCTGTCCTAATAATACTAGGCTGTAGGTAAAATAATGGCAGTTGGTGGCTATTGCAATAATTCAGGTGAGATATCTAGGAGAAATTGATAATCTGGATATATTTTGAAGGAAACATTGATCAGATTTGTTGAGTTTGAATGAATAGCTCAAGTAGAGACCTGAACAACAGAAAGAATAGAAGCTGTACTTTATTTTTCTTCTAGAGTTAAAGCATCATAATCTCTCTCTCTCTCTCCCTTAACAAAAGTTCAGTCCACAACTTACTGGAAATTGTTTAATAAACAAACTAGTCCTTTACCACCTAGATAGTTTTAGAAGCACTTTCTATCAGTATAATTGGTTGTAATTTTGAAAATGCTTAAATCTTTTGTAACTAAAAAGAAATGCCAGAGTATATCTATCTGTATTGCAGATTTCATGCAGAAAGAGCTATTGGTATCATTACCCACATCCTACCTGAAGATCATCTTCTTTTGGCTTCTTCAAAGAGGGTGAAAGGTACCCTTTGTAATCTAGTCTCAGATATTTTTTAATTGATGATATATGGTATAAAATACTGGTGTTTATTTCATTAGAGGGTAGTAACACAGGGTTGAACTGTATCTGTATATTACTAAGATGGTCAGTTCACTGATTTAAAGTGTTTACCTGCAATTCCAATTAAGGTTTCCAATGGTTCATAAGAAAGGTTGTTCACCTCTCTCAGATTAGCATTGCTGTTGATAATCAAGAATTACTTTCTCTTCTCTTCTTTCATTCATTCACTTCTTTTGAGGGGGATATGGATGAACAATGTAAATTATTTCATAGTAACATGTATAGCAAATTGAAGGTAGGTTTTTCACACAGCTTCAGCTTTATAGTGCAGGATTCTTACACTGACTTTTGTATCAGGTTACCCTTAATGATGCAAGACTCTTCCAAATACCGTTTTCTTCCTTTTCTTATTTTTGCTTTTCTTCTGATTACCAACAGGGCCGTTTAATTGAAGGCATGAACATGAATGGGTCACCCTTAAGATAATTTCATGCATGTGTGATAACTTTTCACAATAAGTCTGGAGCTGGATTTGGTTTTTTTTTACCTCCCTCTGGATTTGCATTTTTACAGTTGCACAAGTAATACATGATTAATGTAAAAAATTAGAAGCTAGATGGAAAAGAAAAAAAATAATGTCACCTGAAATTCCACCAATAAAGAGTAAATTTTGGTGAATGTCCTTTCAGACTTTTCTTCCTTTAAATAATGAAATGAATGAATTTTTTTTTTAGTTTTATAATCTGCTTTTTTTTTTAACTTAATATATCCTGAACATTTTTCCATTTCAATATATGTATTTAAGTTCACCCCTATTGTTGGACCTTTATATTGTTTTCAAACTATTGTTCTTTTTTAAAATGCTACAGTAAACCCAAATCTCTTTTACTTATCTTTGTGCACATGCAAAATTTTCCTAGAAATTGAATTGCCTGGAAAAATAATATGTATATTTGAAGGTGTTAGGTGGAATTTGAAAATCTTATATGCAATTTTGAAATTGAGCTATCTTGCCTGATTTGGTAGGTCAAGTAAGTGGGAGGAAACCAAGGTTTTGGGTTTTGTTTTGTTTTTTTTTT